>JAHBMJ010002187.1:0-12500 GCA_018398765.1 Chromera velia | reverse complement strand
GCGAGTCATCGAGTGGTTTGATTCGATTCTCTCGGCCTCCCTCCCTCACTCCCTCACATCACAAGTGGTGCATGACTAGTCAGGTGGCATGACTAATGGATGCATGGAAGCATGCCAGGCTGCATGGGGGGGGGGGAAGGAACGAATGATGTGGTGGAAAGGGCACGGCAGGATGGATTGCTGGGGGGCATGCAAAAATACAGATTTGCATGCCGCCTCCCTTTTGGAAAAGGGATAAAAGAATAAGAAAAAACACAAAACGAGACGCACCGAAGGTCGACATGCACGAAGACCAATCCAAAAAACTAAGTTGAAAACAAAACATCAAGTGGGTAGACTTGCTTAGAATTTCTTTCCAAGACACCCAGGGGTCATGCAGACAGGCGAGCTAGGAGGGGGGGAGGAAGACCGGACTGAGACCGGGCTTGGATCAAGGACATGCATAAATCAAAGAAGAACTGAAGAAAAATGCACGTAGCGAATTCCCGCTGGAGTCTCGAAAATCTCCCAGTGTCTTTCCTCCTGCATACCTTTGCCCGCTCTCTCGTTTCCTTGCTCCCCCAAGTTCTTTTTCTTAGTCTGTCTTTCGCTGCCTTTCTCTCTGTATGCATTTTACCTCTCCCTCTTTTTCTTTTAAATTTCTCTTTCGATTTCTCCTGTCCCTTTGACTATGACACCGTCTTTGTGCAAGCTGCTCATCCTTTGCATTGACATAAGTCTCTGGATTGAGTTGCCGTCTTGGTTCGTGCAGCGACACGGAAATTATTCAACAGAGTTGGTCCACCATTGTGGCGTGTCTCGCGGCAGATGTAGGAGGGCCCCGAGAGACGAACAATACAGGAAAAGATTTTTACGCAAGCCAAGAAGAGGAAGGAGAGCAAAAGAAGGAGAGGCCTGACCACAGGTCAGATACCAGAAGGAAGTCGACGCGTTTTGGACTGGGGACGGTAGACTCCACACGTGAGGAGGGGGAGGGGGGCGAAAATTTCGAACGAAGGTCACGTATGAACACGGTGACGTCGACTCTTGGTCGACTTTTCAAAAGAACTGGCACCACCGCGTCTGCACGTGCCGACAATAAGGCGCTGGTAAATCTACGAGAGGAAGCTATGGCACAACAGGATGTAGAGGCTGCCCAGCTTGTGGGAGCTGGAGAGGAATCGTCCCCGGGTGGCGGCGTCGTCCCGGGTGAGAAAGCCCAACTTCCCGGGAACACGCCATCTTCAGCTATGGCAAATATTCCTGGGCAGGATGAGTCCAACACATCGTCCACTACCCCCGAGAAGGCGATCATTCGAGAGCGCTTGCAGGCGACACCCCCGATTGCTGAGGAGGTGGTCAGGCGTCTGATGTCTATTTTCTTCGGGTTCCTCTTTGAGCGTGTGCCTGCCCATGAACAGATCTGGGTGAAATCTCAAGAGAATTACGTCCGGTCAGCCGTTTGAATTGATGTGAAACAATTGAGAAAAGCTGTGATTCGTGAAATATGTCTGACAAGTGAAAATATTGTAGATTGATGAGAAACTGGTTCGAGGGGTAACTGATTGATCACTTCGTATGTAACCATCGTTTCTGGTATATGTGAGATTGGGCAAGGAGATGCGCTCGAGCGTGCATTCACTCTTAAACGGCACACAAATACACGCAAGCTAGAAGTTCTGTATGCAAGCTCGATCTGTCCCACATTCTCTGTCTGAATGCAGAAACTTTTCAGCGCTACTCCATAGGGTGATAGCGTATGCAGACAGTCCATCTACGCTCTGGAGCGACGACAGTGAACTGGCCATTGAACAGTGAGTGAGTGTAAGATCCTCCGAGTCGGCTCCCGTTCCTCCCCCTCTGCTCTCTTAACTCCCCCCTCCCCCGTCTCTCTCTCCCCCGTCTCTCTCTCCCTCTTTCCCTATCTCTCCCTCTGCCTCTTTTTTCTTCTCCCTCTCTCACCACCTTTGAAAACGTCTATCTCTCCCGCCTTTTGTTCTCCTTGTAAATGTCTACCTACCTGGCCTGCCTGCCTGCCTTCCTCCCACCTCCGCTTTTTTTTTTTCTTTTTTTCCACCCCTGATCAGTTCACAGAAAGAGTGATTGAAGACACGAAAACTCCCTTTCATGCTTGCAGCGTGGTCTTTGGAGTGACTCCATCTGAACTTCCCTTCTTCAGTCAGTCAGTCAGTCAGTCAGTCAGTCAGTGGATGAGTGACGGGATGACTGCGTGAATGAATGAATGGGTGAGTGAGTGGGTTTAAGAATTGAAGAAATCACACTGGAATCTCGGGATCCTGACAACACTCTCTAGTCTGATCCTCTCTCTGTAGACTTGATGGTCTGACTGTCTGTTACAAAAGGAAAAAATAGTCAGAACAGCTCTCTTCGTTGTGTTAGAAAGAAAGAAAGAAAGAAAGAAAGAAAGAAGGAAAGAAGGAAGGAAAGAAGGAAAGAAGGAAAGAAGGAAAGAAAGAAAGAAGGAAAGAAAGAAAGAAAGAAAGAAAGAAAGAAAGAAAGAAAGAACGAAAGAAAGAAAGAGACTTCCCTTCCATTGTCCCTCTCTCCTTCAAAAGCGTTTTGACCAATTATGAGTTCACAATTCATTCATTCATCCATTCGTTCATCCATTCATCCATCCATCCATCCATCCATCCATTCATTCATTCATTCATTCATCCATCCATTCATTCATTCATTCATTCATTCATCCATTCATTCATTCATTCATTCAATCATTCATTCATTCATTCATTCATTCATTCATTCATTCATTCATTCAGCAAAAGTGATGATCCAGACGTTTGCGACAATTGCGGGCTCTCAATGGAACGACGAATACTACAAAGCCTGGGCCAAATTTTGGGACATTGTCAGTCTCTCAGTCGTTATTTATTTCATACGTTTACCCTCCCACCCATTCGTTGATTTTGCTGAGTCACAAAACAGAACTGGGATGGCGAATTGTAGAGAGAACAGAAGGATGGATGGCCCGATCGTTTCTGGTTTTGTTAGTTTCCTGTAGTCATTCTTTTTCATCTTCGGGGGTTCTCTCTCTCTTGTCCTCTCCAGATTTCAGTTTGAGAACTGGTGCTCCTTTTTTCGTCGACATGTACAGCCCTCATTTTGTCGGTGGGCGTGGGGGAACGCCAAACATTCAGAAATGTGAGACCTCTCTTCGCTCGCTTGATGCAATGAATTGTCCAAAGAACCTGACAAAGCGATCGTCTGGATGAGCATTGCTGCAAGAACAAAACAAATCCATTTTCGTTCTCTTTTTCTGCACTGCTTGTAACGACTGCAGTCGTCCCAAGGACTTGCGGAGGTGATCGCTGCAGCCTCTCACCAACTCACGTCTGCTCTAATCAAGCAGAACAGATCCGACCTCACACAGGCACTCAAAGAGGCGCCAAGAGGTCTCCGGGCAAAGTCAGTCAGTCCGTCAGTCAGTCCGTCAGTCCGTCCGTCCGTCAGTCCGTCCGTCCGTCAGTCCGTCCGTCCGTCCGTCAGTCCGTCCGCCAGTCCGTCCGTCCGTCCATCCGTCCGTGCGTCCGTCAGTCAGTCAGTCCGTCAGTCAGTCAGCCAGTCAGTCAGTCCGTCCATCCGTCCGTCCGTCCGTCCGTCAGTAAGTCAGTCAGTCAGTCAGCCAGTCAGTCAGTCAGTCAGTCCGTACATCCGTCCGTCCGTCCGTCCGTCCGTCCGTCCGTCCGTCCGTCCGTCAGTCAGTCAGTCAGTCAGTCAGTCAGTCAGTCAGTCAGTCAATTGTCAGAAAGAAGCTTTGTCTCTCATGCTCACTCGTTCAGTTCAGAGAAGTGAGACCGCCAAAGTGAGGCCACCACTCCATCCATCCGTCCCACCATCCGCCTTTCTGTTTGCCGTTTTGAAACTTGCGCATGCGTATGCTCGCTCAATTGTGTTGGCAATGATGATATCTGTCCCAAAATATCCACCCAACATGGTCTGTCTGTGTGCCGACTTCGTTTGTTTCCGTGCAGGTGGGCTTGTGCAGTGCACATAAAGGGGGAATCCGTCTCGCCTATTTATTGGTCGGTCAGCAACTTGCTGTCCCAGTGAGCGTGCGCGCCCCAACGAACAAAACTGGCATGAAATTCAAATCGGAAAAAGAGCAGCATGCACAGAGGCAGGACAGTCAATAGGCAGAAATTGAATGCATTACGAACGAATAAAAGAAGGTCAAAACCTGTAAAAAAGCTAGCAAGCACATGAAGGATTTAGAGGTGCAGTCGATATTTGTATTTTTACTGCACCAAAGACCTCTGGTGGCATTCACTGTGTTGGAGAAAATTCATTGACATAGACAATGTGTGTGTGAGCAATGGAAGGTCGGTCGGCCATTTTTTTTTTCATTTATTTTGTTGTAACACACAGACAATCAACGTGGTTTGTCCTTCATTCCTTCACCTGCTTTTGATCATTCTCTTTCATTTTGTGCCTACAGGATGATCTCGGAGAGCAACACTGATATGGCGTCTCTCTTGGTGAGTTGCTAGTCACATCCGAGACACAATGAATGCCCATCTGTTATCATAGAGGTACCGTGACTGTGTTCATCACTTAGCATCACATTCAGGAAATTGATCGATCGATTCAAAACTTCAAACCTTTCCAACTTACCAAGTAGAAGAGAGGCTTGGGGGGGACTTCTATAAGTAGAGCTGAGAGAGGACGGTAGCCCCTTTTCTGTGAATTGATTTTTCTGTTTTTGATTTTTGACCCAAAATCTTGAAATGATCTTCAATCCCTTTCCTTCCCCTTAGCGCTTCATTTGAGTTGATGGGTGTGCACGTATGTATATGTCTGTATGTCTGTTTGTGTGTGTATGTGCAGCTCTGCGACGTTCTGGCAATTCGAGCCAACAAGTCGAAGGTGTACTATGGAATGGAAGAACTTTGGACAACCCACAAGGGTGCATTGGTGGGTGCATGCAGCTGCGTGTGTGTGTTTGATCTTTCAATTCGTCATTCGTTTTTCTTCCTTCCTTTGTTTTTTGGCGTCTGCCTTCCTGTCTGCCTGTCTCTCTCTCCCGGTCTGTCTGTCTGTCTGTCTATCTCTCTGTCTGATATAGTCTGTCTCCCTGTCTGTCTGTCTGTCTGTCTGTCTGTCTCTCTGTCTCTCTGTTTGTCTGTCTGTCTGTCTGTCTGTCTGTCTGTCTCTCTGTCTCTCTGTTTGTCTGTCTGTCTGTCTGTCTGTCTGTCTGTCTCTCTGTCTCTCTGTTTGTCTGTCTGTCTGTCTGTCTGTCTGTCTGTCTGCCTGTCTGCCTGTCTGCCTGTCTGCCTGTCTGCCTGTCTGTCTGTCTGTCTGTCTGTCTGTCTGTCCGAAAGAAAGGAAGCGATTCGGAAAAAGTGAAGTGAAGAAAAGACGATATAGTCTGTCTGTCTGTCTGTCTCTGTTTGTTGGATTGACGTTTTGTCTCTTCTCTCTGCTGTCTATTCTGGGGACTTATGTTGCTGGCAGACTTTCGTCGTAGTTCGTTTCTTTCGAGGGGGCTCTTCTTTGCCCATGCATTCTGGTTTGGTTTTTCGACAACCAGTGTTCTTCTCAGTATCGAAATGCCTTCAAAGAAAAAGACGACACCTTTTGAAAGAAAGTGCATTCACTGACTGCAGGTGAGCAAAATCTCGAACGAGGCTCCGGAACTTTTGCTCGACATTCTGGATGGGCACATGTGGGCATCAAATCTGGTGGGCCTGTTTTTTTTTTTGTTTTTGTCGGTCTCTTTTCTGTCTTGCTTGGTATGTGTGTCTGTCTGCCTATTTTTCTGTCGGCCTTTCAGTGAGGAGAAGAAGAGAGGCACCAAGAAAGACATAAATTTTCTGTCTGTCCGTCTGTCTGTCTGTCTGTCTGTCTGTCTGTTCGTCTTCAGCTCTTTCTTTCTTTTTCGTCCTCTACCTAAAGAGCTCAGAGGGAAAACAGAAAAAGACACATTCTGTCTCTTTGTGTCTTTGAAACGAACCAGAGAGGGGAAATGAAAGAAACCTATTTAGTGTGTGTGTGTGTGTGTGTGTGTGTGTGTGTGAGCGTGTGTGTGTGTGTGTGTGTGTGTGTGTATCTTTGTCTCGCTGGTTGTTTGTATGTACGTGTGTGCACATTTCCGCAAAACGAATATCCTCATGTATCTGTGCAAGGGGCTTGCAGGTGAAGAAGGGAATGCGGAAGGTTGTCTTTTTCGTGAAGCCTCTGTGGGGCGACGTCCTGACTCCCTGGGTTGACGGGGAGCCTCTCTACACCTGTTTGGAGGAAACCTTGCTGCCTTGCATCGTCGAAACCAAACAAGACGAAGTCACTGCTCATCCAGTCACCATGTTCATTGCTGTCAGTCCATACAGACAGAGAGGCTGGAAGACTGAGAGATACTCTAGTGGATGTACAGGAAGGAAAGCAGACAGGCAGGTTGTCAGACTTGCAGAGAGACACACCAGCATGCTTATTGGGTCAGAGAGACACGAAGTCAGACAAGCCAATGTGAATGCAAACTTACAAATACGAGAAAGAAGGCCAAGAATAGGCGTCTCTCGATATTGAGCAAGAGCTTCTTTTGGTGAGACAATGCATTCGGCAAGCGAGGACGTTCTTTTATGAAATAGCGAGGAGGGCAGGGGTAAGACAAATGCGACATCATTCAAAGCTCTCTCAAGACCACTTTAATCCGACTGTCTGTGAAAGAAGCCAAATGGCAAAAATTGATCTGCAAGTTTTGACTCGACCTTTCGGCCTCCGCGTTCCGTTGACTGTGGCCAAAGTCCCCCCCCCCTCCTTTTCACAGACTTAATTGCTTTCCAACCTCTGCGTGCAGCAACGCAAGTGGTCCCTGTATGCGGCTGCAAGGGAAGGGAATATGCAACTGTTGTACATCGTCATGGTAAGTAAGTTGGATGGATCATCGCATGGTCGGTTGTTTACAAGATTGCTGGCGCGTTTGCTTGTTTGGTCAGTCAGTGTGGAGAAGGAAGAAAAGAGGAAAAGGACGAAAGGAAGCGAAAGTGAAAAACTTCGTCGGTCACAGCTTCGGAGGATCAGTTTGAGAATGCATCAAGAAATAACGAGGGAAGGAAGAAAGAGTAATGATGTATGTACAAGAGAGTAAAGTAAATTCCTCCGAACCGAAAACGATCGAGGGGGGGAATTCTCTTTGGAAAGACCGGAGGAACGGGATGCGCATATTTGCACAGCTGCATCATAGAGTTCTGAAATTCTTTGGGCCCGGTGATTTTGCCCGTTTCCCCCGATCCTTTTCTTTAATTCCTTTTCCCTCTCTCTGCATGCATGCATGCATGCATGTATGCAGATGATCTGTTGGAGTCTGGGACTCAGTTGGTTGCCCGAGAAAGGCCTTCCCTCCCAGCTGATGAGAGTATTGGCTCTAGTGCTCTCAATTGCGTTCATGATCAAAGTCGCGATTCAACGGATTGCTGGCCAAGTCAAATACAGACACGTGACAAATCGTATCGCGGGGGTTCGACTTCCTCCAAATTGGAATTTTGTTCCTTTTCATTTGAGCCTCCCGTTCCCCTTCCTGAAGCTGGTCATTTCAGGGATAATCGCAGTCATCATTTCAGACGGTATTGCGGAGAGTGAATGGGGCGACGTCAGTCATTCTTTGTTTTCAAACATCTCTTTCCCCCCCCCAGTCTTTCTCTTTATTAGACCCTTTTGCTCTTTCTCGCTGCTTCCCGGTCCGTCTGTTTGTTTCTCTGTTTTTTGATTTTGTGTGCTGATGCAATTTTTGTTTCGTTGTCTGAAATTCCGGTTTTCTTTCTGGAGTTTGGGGAGATCCTCAAACAGGCAGAAAAGCGAGTCGACTCTTTCGCTACTAAGATTGGATGGAATGAGTTATCGATGAACGAATAAGCACTTCCTTCTTCTTTTTCCCTCCCTTTACCAAATCGGCCTGATTCATGCATTCAAGCACAAACGTTTTCTTCTTTCCGTCCTCTTTTTGATTCTTTCCTTCCTTCTCCATCCATCCATCGATCCATCCCTCCATCCATCCCTCCATCCATCCCTCCATCCATCCATCCATCCATCCCTCCATCCATCCCTCCATCCATCCCTCCATCCATCCATCCATCCATCCATCCATCCATCCATCCATCCATCCATCCAGGTGAAACCCCACCCGACGGGAAGAGCGCGTTCCCTGGACGCCTTCGTGGTCACAGAGGCCCTTCTTCTGTTCATCGGATGGGTGGGGGCGTCGGATTCCGTCCTCTTCTACCCGAATGGGTACAGGTTCATCGCCTTCACAACCAAGGCCGTCGAGGTCTGCGCTCGCTTGGTTCCGATCATGGTGGGTGGGTGGGCAGAGACGTCATGCAAGAAGGGAGTGCTTCCTTCCTTCTTGTTGTTCCTTCGGTCTGTTTGCTTGTCGGTTGGTGTGGCAGTAGACGCCAGGTAACTGACTGACTGGAAGGGCCGTAGACAAAAGGATCCAGAGCGGGAGAAAGGAAGGCAAGCAAGCAGGATGATCCAAAGAGGGAAACCCCTTCTATCTATCGATTGGTACATGCAGGAAGGAAAGGACGTGTCACCCGCTGGTCAACACAGACAAACAAACAAACAAACAAACAAACAAACAGACAAACAAACAAACAAACAAACAGACAAACAAACAGACAAACAAACAAACAAACAAACAAACAAACAAACCACAGGGGGCCTCCCTCAGTCGACGGACAGATCTCATGAAAACAAAAGTGAAAGACAAATGATCCTGGATATGGTTTTTTGGGTTTTTAAAGTCAAACATGGTACAAACCATCTCTTCCTTTGCAAGAAGAAAACTGATGCACTTTTCTTCATTGTCTTCTGCCTTCCTTCTCGTGATTTCTGTCTGCAGGCGATCACCTTGCTGTCTTTTGGACTTGCGCTCCCCTTGATTGGCGAAGACTATGAAGGGTTCAAGGACATTCACTTGTCCCTGTGGACACTCTACTCTCTTTCCTTTAGTGCCTACCGGCCTAGATTCGACGAGCTTCCTCTGGTCGTTCTGACCTTTTTGATGATCTACGTTCTGCTGTCGACCCTTTTGCTGGCCAAACTGTTTGCCTCTCTGTTTGTGGCGGCGATTCACTCGGCCGATAGTCAGGCTGACCGATACGGCAGTCTGATGCTGTGCGAGAGGGTGGTGGACATAGACTTCTCCATCACTCCTGAGGACATACAGAGGTTGGTGGGCCGGTCTGGTAGGCAAGAAAAAAAAGAGGGGCGAGAATTACCATGGCAAGTGGGCTTGTTCCTTCACGGAAGTTAAGTAAACACATACGCAAAAATGCACACATTCATATCCACACATTTTTGGACCACAAAATCAATTTTTCCTCAATGATGGTGTGAAGAATGATGTATGGAGTAGAAAAGAAGAGGAGGACCCTTGAGACAGTACTGCACTTGTTTGTTCTTGCAGGCACGCTCAGAATCAACCGTTCGAGTTCCACTACTTCGATGACAAGAGACAGGGAGGGTTGCCGGACGGCCTCGTTGACTACAAAGATCTCTCTTTCAAACCCCGAAAGGCAGCTGACGGGAGGTGAGGCATGTCGCCAGACAGTTTGCTTTCTCTGTATTGTCGTTATCATTTTTTGTAGATCTTGCGTGCAAGAGAGATGCCTGTCCGTTTCGGTTGATGATGCGATCGATGTGCGCGATTCGAGTTGGCTCCCGTACCTTCTTCTCTTCATTCTTTTCTCCCTTTCTTTTCTTTTCTTTTCTTTTGAAGGTTTCCTTCCCCATCATTCGATGTCGTCTAATTGACTTTTTTCTTCCTTTTCTGTTGGTCTGTCAGGGCAGGGCATCACCATCAGGACACGTCTTTTCTTTCTGTGTAGTTCTATTCCATGAAGCAATTAAGGAAAGGAGTTCCTCGACCTGTTCAAACCTCAGCTCTGATTTTGCGGCTTTCTAAAGCCTGCAACTTTGTGTCCTTTCATACAGCAATGCGTGTCCGAAGATGAAGAAGATCCATCCATCTGCACGCTGGATTCAAAAACATGCTGGGTGGTTGCGAATGCATACAGGTTCGACAGACGTGAGATTTACGACTCTGAGGAGGGGGACAACGTCGCTTGGCCGAGCAGTGACGTCGGCCTCGAGTCTCACGGGGCAAAGGGGGGGACCAGCCATGAGTCGGTCATGCAAACTCTGGCGGCATTCCAACGGCAACTAACCACGAGCACAGAAACAGCAGACAAACTGCGACGAGCGGTAAGCCATGCAAGTGAGGAAGAAAATGGAAAGGAGGGAAGGAAAGAAAGGAAGTAAAAGGACTAGTGCGCTGACCAAAATGGTGCACCAGTCACCCGATTTGATGCCGTGCTTCCTCCCTCTCTCTCTTTTTGGGGGGTGGGGGGCTCATAGCAATCTGCAGTTCTTTCGTCACTTTACTCGCACAAAAACCCATGCAGTACAGGCCGGTGTGTTTTTCTGCTCTCTGCGTTACCAGCTCATCCGGCGTTCCTCATAAAATTTCTTCTTCCGCTCCACTGCCCCTCCCTTTGTCTCTCTGTTCCTTGCTCCCTCCCTCTGTGTCTGCATGCAGACTCGAAGTTTGCGCACAACCTCCGGAGCCGGGAGCGTCGTTGGGGATGACAAGTCGTCGCTAAGCAAGTCTCTCATTTCCGCAGCGGGGGTGTCGGTCAAGTAGACTCTGAGAGAGAGAGAGAGAGCGAGAGCCATGCACCCCTCCTTTCAAGTAGACAGGACACAAAGGAGATGCAGCAGTCTTCGCCCTCTACAAGAAAGTGTCCTTTCCTGCTTTTTCACGGTTTCATGGCCGTGCCTTGCCTTGCCCGAACATCATGACTGATCGGTCTTTCGATAGGTCAGTTTTCGCAGTCCGGAGAGAGCAGGGGTGGGGGGGTAATTGCATAAATTAAGAGAGAAAGAAAGAAAGCTCAGAAAAACGAAAGGGGCAGTCGGAGGGAGGAAGAGAGAAAGCGGGAGTTTTGATGCCGACGTCACGCTCCCTCCCGCATGTACATATTTATTTGAATAAGCGAGCCTCCCCCTTCTCCGACCAAGCTTGCCCTAGCTGTCTCAATGGTCTCGCGGCAACCCGCATGCATTTGCATGTGTGTGATTTTCGGAAGGGCCGTCTACATGCATGTGTGATTGATTGATTGTTTTTTCTTCCTCGCGAGCTCTATCTTGCTGTTCAATCGTCGAGACTTAAGGGAAGACAGACCACTGAAATGACACACAGTGCGGCAGTAAACTCAGATGTCGGCGAGCAAAAACACCGACACATGCAGGCAAGCACAAGTTGAAAGTTGCCTCGAGTGAGTGCACGACTTTGCATCCTCGTCGGTTGAGTGTCCGTTGGATCACATGTTCGGAGAATTGTATGCTGGATCGGGCGGTCGATTGTTCAACGTATTTTATGGTACACTTATTTATGGCATGCATTCAGCTTCATTCGCTCTGTTCAAACCTTAGCCCCAAGGCTCATGCATGCTTCCAGCAGTGCATTATCCCTTTCCGAATTCCTCGCCAGCATGAAGGCTTTTTCAACTTTGAACTTTTGATCATGGCGTGCGGCAGCTTTCGTGGTGGTGATTGAAGATAGCCACACCGCTGGTAAGGGATGAAAAGCGGTCGCAGGCACTTAATTTAAAAGCCACATTCAAGTTTATTTTATAAGATACCAATTATTGATTTTAATTATCATGATGCACAGACCGCTGTGTTGGTAGTAAAAATAGCATGAAGGACAACAGTTTATCAATAAAAACTAGCTAGTATACTGTTCATAATGTTAGTTTATGTTAGTTTAATATAGTTTAATTAGGAATTGAACCCAATTGAGGTATAGTGTTCAAGTTATGGTGTTAGTTCCTGTTTAGAGTGGCGCAGAGAAGACCTTGGCGCAGCTTTCGCTTCCCTGTATGGCCTTTGTGACCTTCCTTTTCGTATGTGTTCCTCACCTAGTCTCTTTCCATATTGAATATGGACCTAATTGACACTGGTAACCTACCATTTTCTCAATACTGTCGCGCATTCCTTTCTGCCAGTGTGTATGATGTGGGCGGCAGGGTGAGGGGGGCCTGGCATGGGCCTGACTGCATGCATGTCAAAAATTTCTTAGTCTCAGACTCTCGATCCTAGCGGACTGGATAGCTGCTATGCGCTAGTCTAGACATAAGAAAATAAAGTTAAAAGAAAGTATTTAATGAAAGAAAAATGAATTTTAAATAATAGAAAATAATAGAAAAGAGGCAACGAATTTAACATTTTAACTTGGATAAGGAGACAAGATCAAACGATTAAAAATGAAAATAAAGAGAAGTAAAAAGATAAGAAAAGACAAGAGTTAGGTAAAGACGATCTCTAAGTTAGGACCTAGCCTCCGTAGCCTAATGGTCAGGACGAGAGGCTCGGACCGAGAGGTCCCGAGTTCGAGTCCCACCATCGGCAGAATTCCAAAATACATGCATCCGAATAAAGCACGGTCTAAAATCGATAAGAGCTGAATAAGACCTGGTCTAAAATTGAAGATAAAAAGAAGC
>JAHBMJ010002186.1:394-14111 GCA_018398765.1 Chromera velia | reverse complement strand
CCCAAATGATGTACGTCCCCCCCCCCTGGGCCTCTCCTTCCTTCCCTACATGGAGATGCCTTATTTCTTTTTTATTATATGAAACGGCATCCATTCGTATTTCTACATTCGCATAAATCTTCTTTTTTGAATAAAAGCAAAAAAATTGTGAACAACAAAGGAAAGAGTAGCAAATGCATGAAAGGGGAGTTGAGTTCTTCTCTATGACTTGACTGAGAGAGATTAGCAGACGGCGAGTGCAGTGAGAAGGAACCCCCCAAAAAAAGGCGGTCTCATTCCAACATGCAAGGTAAACTTGTTGTCTTGTCACCTCTTTGTGGCAATCGGTGCTAGAGACGTATGCGACGCCAAATCATGCCCACGTGGGTCTGGATGGAACCGAGTGAAAACACAGCGTCCACACTGGTGTAGCCACGTGCTGTAGTACGGTTGTCAACGGGTCGCCTTCATCTGCAAATGCACGTCCTTTTTGCACCCCCTGGACTGTCGCAGCCCAGCTTACTCCTCAACTTCGCATCTCATTGACAGAGAAGGCAGCATAGCATGCACGTAGGGATGCATGGATCTCTTGGCTTGTGAACTTGAGCCCACAAAAACACACAAAAAAGAAAAGATCACTCAGATGTTGGCAATCCAGAGTACCGCACAAACGTACAACAACAAAGAAGATAAAGAAGAAGAAAGTCTTACTGGAAAGCCCTATGGCTTTGGAAATACGCTCATTCTCTCTTTCCCACTCCCCCATGATGGGACCCGCGCTGGACATAGCGGGGACCACAACCACACCGCGTGAACGCTGTCTTTCTGCCGGCTTTACCCTCTCTGCCTCTATTTCTTTCTTCCGCTCTATGTCACTGAGGCTACGGCTGAGCATTGCCGCGTTGATGCATGCCCGGCCGAGTCGAACCTGGAGATGGTCACTGTTCCACTCATGACCGAACTCTGTGAAGTTCTTAGACTCTCTCGGCTGCTCATCGAAGATCTTCTCTGGTCCCTGCAGCGTGGCAAGCCCTAGGGCAAGCCAGGAGTTGACATACTTCGCCTGTTTGTCTTTGGGAATGGCATCGTTGCGAAGTCCATTTGCATCGAGGAAGTACTTACAAAATTTAATGTGGAACAGAGGGTGTTCATGTCCGCGTTCGTTTTTGGTACATATGTAAGCAATGAGACCTCTCATCTTTTTCACATCGGCCGATATCTTCTCAATCTTGGCGTAGATCTTGTCGGCTTCACCTCGCTGGGCTGTATATCTCGTTCGCAAGTACTGATAAAGCGAGTTTCATCTTCGGCTGAGCGGTCCTGACCATGCTCAATCATGAAGTAAGTCTGAAAAACCCAGGCAAGAAAGCAATGCATCAATTCACCCGGAGGCATCCGATACCACACAGAGCTCTTGCGTGGTGGCTCTTCGCAGATCTTTTTATGCCTCTTGTAGTCGTTCTTCTGGTATGTCTTTGAGCAGTACCGAGCATTAAGGCACTTCAAACAACATTTGAAAGACTGTGCTTCCTTGGAGTCTTTCTTACCGCACTTCAGGCAGCTGTATATCATAATCACTGCTCACAAAGCTGGTTTGAAGATTTTTAATTATAAAACTGTATGTTTGCGCCTTTTTTGACGAGGGAAGCTGATTGCGATAAAAAGATGACAACTTTTGCTTATGTAGGCAGAAGCGTATTAAGGGCTAGACCCTATGATTTTTTCCTTTGAGACCAAACTCTGTGGTTGTGAAATCGAACCAAACGTGCTGGTTGAAAACCAACAAATCGAACCGCGTCCTTAACAACCAACGACTTGCTTGATCATGCAATTCTTCTGGCCCCTCAAGACTGAAACTCCGAGACAATTGGAGAAAGGCAACTGCGTTCAAAGTTTAGAATTGTCTAGACATTTACTAGGACGTTTATAAGGTAGTCAGAGGGACTCAGTAAGAGATGTTAGATGCAACACTCAGACTCTCAGCTACTATAAGAGACGCATACAGATAAAGAAGTGTACTACCACCGCGACCATACCACGATATGCACGCGATCGATCGAAAAACAAGTTGCACGCCCGCGCGCGCGCGTTCAGAGAGGCGCGCAAGGCATGCAAAAAGTTTTAAATTTTCTTCTTAATTTAATATAGCGGTCGTGTGTATGATCATTCTCTGCATAACAACCCTCATGCAATCAGTCATACTCTATATATATATTGCTGCATGAATAAATTAAAAAAAAAAAAATTCTCTGTATATATTTGTCGCTGGTCTTGCAAGAGAAGCCTGTACGAACAACAGCAAAGTGATCTGGAGTACAGGAACCTACCATCGGGTGCTTTCAAATAAAGAAGTTTGGTAATCATTTTGGGATACAGAAGTGCTCTTTCTTTGATCACCGTACCTGCAAGTCTGCACCATTGAGCTGTTTTTACGCCAACAAACCACTTCCGTTTCTCTTTCTTTTGCCGCACCTTCACCATGCCTCAAGGCGCGACCCTGCACCCCAGTAGACTTCTGTTTTGGTCATCTGGATTCTTTATTAACGAGCAAACCTTCCAGAAATGGGATTCGGCTGCGAAACTGGACTGGAAATGGTCAATGAAGAGCGGTAACCCTTGCACCCTTCTTATCTTCTCTCCTGAAGTGACGTTTGCCGTTTTTCCATTTACAGGCTGGTCGAGCATATGCTGTCCCAGCCGATCTACTTTCACCTGCCCTAAGAGGTGATCAATCTGGACGATGACGAAGATGAGGTGACAGCGAAGACCGGGGTGCAGAATGTCGGCCAAAGCTACACGATGATCCGAGACACTGTTGGTCTGCTGATCACAAAGTTGAAAAAGGTGGGCCGCGTCCATAGTGTGCTTCCGCTTCTTATTCTACTTTGCTCCGAAGGCTTTCTCGGTGTTCCACTGCATGCCTTTTCCTTCTCCCCTCTTTTCCGGATAGACTTGTTCTTCTATCTTGTGCGTGTAAGGGACGAGGACGACTGGTTCGTGCTCCCTGCTTCTTATCAGCATATCCACGAGCTGATAAAGTCCAACCCCAAGTTCTACCGAGAATTTCTCCGTGCCATCGAACACGGAAAACCGAAACCGATCCAGAATAAGAAGCGCAATGACCCTGCGGTGCGTTAGAAATCTTTTTCTGGGTTTTCTCTTGGGAATGTGCATGTGCGGTTGAGTCCAGTTGTGTAGGGGCTCGAGTAAGTCTGCTCCACTCCACCTTTTAATTTTTCTTGACGAGGAACTAAAACAAAGCCATCTTTACCGCATGTGCCCTTTATCCCTTTGCTTCACATAAGTGAACGAAAAGGATGTAACAGGTGATCAAGAGTGTTGGTACACTTTCTTTTCCCCCCTTCTTCTGCAGGAGGTCCAGTTGCAGCAAAAGGCGGCTCTCAGAAGTGCTTTCCACCGCATCTGGGGGTTCCAGTTTTCTCTCCCCCCCTTCCTGGTCGCCAACAAAATAGAAATCCTGAAGTTCATTTCGCGGCCGCGTCATCAAACCGGCGTCTACCGTGCAGACTGGGACAGCCACTATCTGAAAAACGGAGGCCCGTTTGCCTACCAAAGGGGCTACGGTGCTCGGAGAGGCAGGGGAAGGAACCGTGCCTGTCTTCATACGACAGGGGCATGTCTGAACCCCGCGGCAGCAGTGGACTCGATGATGGGTGCAGATGGTCAGAGACTGGGGGGCAGGCGTCTGTGTGATTTTGGCAATGAGGATCTTGACTGGCTCACAGGGTTGCCGCAGGAGTTTGGGGGTGAGGGCCAGGTGGAGAAGGCATGGAAAGAGTTCCACATGGAAGCCGACAACCACGAGGCACCCTATATGAACGGCACTGGTGCTGCCTCGTCGTACGACATGGCGATGGAGCCAAGTGCTGCGGCTTCCGTGCCCACCCGCATGCACATACAGGAGTCGAGGTCCCCCTCGGGGCCGGATGCACCCCCGACTGCAGCCCCCTCAGTGCAGGCGGAGGACGCGTCCCCCGACGTTCTTGTGAAAATCTACGACCTGGGAGGTGCGAAGAAGACCTACATGGTGAAGCATGGAAGAGTGTTCCCGAAGGCGTTTTCGAAGGTCAGGCAGGGAAGTGAGAGAGGAGAAGGGAGAGCTTACACGTTGTTGGAGAAGACCAAAACAGACGAACCGAGTGCCACGCCTCTCTTCGTTTTGTTCGCCCTTCTCCCCCTGCTCGTCCACTGTGTTTCTTCTTCCTCTCTCTCCTATTTTTTGTTTTGTTCGCCCTTCTCCCCCTGCTCGTCCACTGTGTCTCTTCTTCCTCTTTCTCTTCTTTGTGTTCAGTCATTGCCTTCTCTAAACCTTCTGATTCATCTTTACCCTTCATGCGTCCACTCAATGCTCTTTTTTCTTCGCTTCCGTGTGCAGGTTGCCAGAGTCTACGCGGACAACTTCCAAGTAGACCCCTCCGACATCTCCTTCCGAGTTGGTGGACGGGACGGCGCGGTGGTGGACCTTATGAACTTTGGGGGCACTTCCAAGAGGGAGCTCATCCTCTACGCCGTCGTGCACGGGCGGGGGCCTGCGGAATCGAGCAGAGCGGATGTTGCGGAAGTCAGTCAGTCAGTTGGTCTGTTCGTTCAGAATCCGGAGTTTTATCGGGTCTTGAATATTTACTCTTTTTCATGCCGTCACTGAGCTACAGCTCCCGCCCCTCTCCTCCCTACCTGCAGTTCAATGCAAACACTCATTTATTTCCGCAACTCCCGCCCGTCGCTTTTCCTTTTATATATACTCACAAAATTTAATCATGTGTCATTAGGTGAAGTAGAACCGAACCGGACAGAAAAAGTTGCTTTGATGCCCAATGTATGAGCTGTTTTCTTCCATGCACCCTTGCCGCACTGTCTTGCCTCAAAATTATCGGCGCTTGTAGAGAATTATCGAAAAGGACGTCAATGTCCACGCCCTCTATGCCGCCATTGTTTGTTACAACGTGAAGGCCCTTGACCAGTTCAACCTGTCTGTGGTCAGTGAGTCAGGCAGGCACTGGTGTAATAATCATAGACAACGCTGATTGCCAGAATGCAAAAATTCAACTTCGACTCCCCTGGCCCCCACCCGCTTTGTTTTTTTATGCCTCTCCGCCTCCCCTCTCCCGATATCCTTTCGTGTCCTCTGTAGCCGCAGTGCATCAACTGAATTGTTTTTAAGTAAGAACAGGTGAGCCCAATGCCCCCCCCGTTTTCCGTGTAAAACCAAACTTTCTGAGTTGATTTGTATGTCTTCCCCCCCCTGCCAGGAAGAATATGAGGAAGCCCTCTTTCTCATGGATCTTGAGGTCCCCCACTCCTAGTTGGACTTGCCCCGCGCCCCGCTTTTGAAGCGGGTCTTCAAGGGGATTTCAGACAGCGTCACCGACTGGAAACGGGAGCGCTTGATGGCAACCTAAGTACAAGCAGCCGAACAGCATGTTGTAGAAAGCCTCTCTGACGCAGTGGCATCTCTTTCCTCACTTACCTGCCCTTTATCTCCTCTTCCCACTCCCCCACCGAAAAATGCCCATGCAGATGCAGAAACAGAGGGAGGGGAGATGGAGGAGACTAAGAAAGTCGATGCAACAGGCGGGCCCGAAATTCTGGAAAGAGTGTAGTCTCAGGGAGCACCACAAATGGTGTCGATCGATCTGTTGGGATTAGACCAAACCGTTACCGCAGAGACGGAAGAGGGAGAAGGCGACGGCTCTGGGGGTGCGGCCGCGTCCAGTGTGGCACCACATGGGGCATTCACAGCAACTCGCACAGCGACCCCGCCTCTCACATGGGTGATTCAGTTTTCTCATCTTGTTTTGTTTGTCTCCCTTCTATCATTCATTTTTGTCATCTTGTTTTCTTTGTCTCCTTTCTGTTCATGAAGTTTTCTCTTCTGTTTTTCTTTGTCTGCATACATTTGATTGGTTTCTCCTTTGATAGTGATTCATTCCTTCTCTAGATTCCTTCTTCTGATTTCTCTTTCAAGTTGTTGTTCACTGCTCGCCGCTGCTCACCTGGTCCCCCTTTTGATTATCACATCCTCTTCTCTCTCTCTCTCTCTCTCTCTCTCTCTCTCTTGCTCTCGCTCTCTCTCTCTTTTTCTCTTTGCAGTCGGACCTAGATGAGATGGACCTAGATGAGGACGAAGAGGACTCCGAAACCAACAGTGTCGCCGATCTTGCAAGGCTCTTCCCTCTGTCCTTCACAGCCGAAGAGGGCAGTGGCACTGAGGGAGATAGAAAGAACCTCACAGCTGCCATGCCCCCCTCACATACGCCGCAAACACAAGGCACCAGCGCCAACAAGGGCAAAACCAAGCTTTCAAATTTTTTCGACGTTCCGGTAGAAGGCGTTCCCGAGGGAGAGAACAGGGATAGTCCTGCAGCGGGGGGGGGTAATGGGAGTGCTCCGGAGTTCTCTGACGGTTTTGTGGCACCTCAAATGGACGACCGCCGTCTGGAAGTGATGGCATTCGACTCGGCATGCCACGGAGTGATGACCCTGTCGGGACTCGCCAAGGCCAAGCCTTTCATGCAGGTCTACATTCTTTGTCTGTGTTTGTGTGTGGGGGGCTCTCTCTCTCTCTCTTTCTCTCTCTCTCTGCCTCTCTCTTTCTCTATTTGTGTGCGTGTGTGGCGGTCGTCGACTTTTATGCAAACGATCGACGAATAAAGGTTGCAAAAATGGAAATAAGAGAAAGACAAAAGCAGGATCAATATCTGTTTTCGACCGTTTGTGTATACATATACAACCGTAAGCAGCGACTTTTATGTTTTCTCAGTTTGGCCCATATGTGTCCAACTGGCATGCTGGAAATGATATCACAGACTGCAATTCTGCATATATATAATTCTGTTTTCCTTTTCTTCTCATCTCTTCTCGTCTCTTCTCTTCTCTTTTCATTGCCGCATCACCTTTTCTGTTTATTCAGTTTTCTCATCTTGTTTTTTTTTTTTCTTTTCTGTTCATTCAGTTTTCTCATCTTGTTCTCTTTGTCTCCTTTCTGTTCATTCAGTTTTCTCTTCCTGCACGAATTCGATTTATTTCTCCTTTGATTGTGATTTATTCCTTCTCTAGATTCTTTCTTCTGATTTCTCTGTCAAGCTGGTGTTCACTGTTCGCCTGGTCCCCCTTCTGATTATCACATCCTCTTCTCTCTCTCTCTCTCTCTCTCTCTCTCGCTCTCTCTCTCTCTTTTAAAGTTTTTCTCTTTGCAGTCGAACTCCAAGATGGAAGTAGAAGAGGACGAAGAAGACTCCGAGATGGAAGCAAAAGAGGAAGAGGACGAAGAGGAGGTAACTTAAAGGAACTGGGGCTGATTGTTCCTTCCTCTTTTTTTGAATTAAGATATTCAGTTGCGCATCCATCAGATTTTTTTCACTCCTCAAGTCTTCCTGTGTTGTGTGCTTCTGCCCGTATAAGTCTGTTCTTTTCGGTTCGAACAAGTTTTTACTTCTCTGATCATTCGATCATTCGAGTCTTTGATACGCCACTTGAAGTTTGTTCATGCGTAAGTGTGTTGGCATGACCATATATGGATATGCAAGCATCGTTCTGTCCATCCGAGGTTCTCTTTCTTTCTTTCTCTCAATCTCCCACGCACGTGACTTTTTTCATGCTGATGGTCCCATTCCTCGATATGCATCTCTTTGGTATGCAGTGATTTCTGTGTGGGTAGCTGTGATTGAATTTCTGTGCCTTCTCCTGCAGTGCAGTGGGCAGCAATCCCTCTTTTCTCCTGAGCCTCTCTAATCCCTGCAGGGTCCCTCAAGCCACTCCCATATGGGGAGAAAGAAACTTGGAAATGCAGCTTTGCGGAACAAAATTTAGGTGTCAGTCAGTCTGCCAGAAAGAAAGCTTGTATGCATGTCAGACACATGCAGTGTAGCTTTGCCTTGCTTCATTGGCTGCTCGATGCCTGCACCGATTTTTTTCATAACCCAAATTTGAATGGAACCACCCCTGCACACGTCGGCAGTCTCAAGCAAGCAAAGCTGGACAGGACCACCGGGGTAGAATCGTTCCATGCTGCGCTTGCTTTCTCTGAGAGACTTTCCGCGTCTGCAGCCAGAGTGGTGGGAAGACTCGGACAAGCTCTGGTAGGAGGAATTAATTGAGGGTCCAGTAGATTTTCTGTCGAGTTGGGTGTGTCCTCGAGTGCACTGGTTAGGTTCTCCATCTCCTTTTTCTTGTATGGGCGCAACCTAATGTGCTGGAGCTGCGGAGTCTTCGGATAGCCCGCGTGCGGAAACCAGGCGAGAGTCATTGGGCTTATATGGTGCAAATACATACGTGCTTGCTTGTCTTGCAAGCCGCGGACTTTCCAGCAGTCATCAGATGTAGTGCGTGTGGTAGGTTATGCGCTACAGAAAGTGGTAGAGGATGTATTTCTTCATTGTTTGTGGAAGTCCGTCTGATCTTGTGTCATCTGTCTTAAGATGAGGGGAGGGGAGGGTAGAGGAGCGGGGGTCTAGTCTGACCACGAGACGGCCAGTGTTGGACACGCAGGGGAGGGGAGCCGGAGTGAACATATACAGCCAGACAGCAGTATTCGCAGTTAGGAGGGCAGCTGAAATGAACGCATACAGACAGCAGCTCAGCTCTACTCGCGGGAGACGCCGACGTAAACGCATCCATGGAGGGGCACCGGCTCCTCATCAATGATGGACAATGGATGATACAGATGCGTCTGCTTTGCACGTGCATGCGACCATATGTAGCCATTCGACCAGCGTATTAATCCCTTTACCCTTCCTTCGCTTCATTAAATTCCGTTCGTTCCCTTTCTTAAATTCCGTTGTCTGTCTGATTCGATTTACTCGATCTCTGCAGACAAAAGGGAGTCTTCAAGGAGTGCCGGAAGAAGAAGGGGGGGCGATGATCGGTACCTGCCTGCCCTCTTGCCTGCCTGCCTGCCTGCCTGCCTGCCTACCCGTGTGACTTTCTTCATGCATATCACGGAAGGTTTGTTAGACTGAGAGAGAGGGAGACAGCGATGAAGGGCGGGGGCAAAAGGGATGAAAAGGGATGGACAGACACGGTTGTCAATCTGGGTTGTGCAGTTGTTGGTCGGTTGGGCTTTGGGGGGGGACTCGGGAAGAGGAAATGGCTCTTTCTGTTTCTACCTCCTTTCCTTTTCTTTTGTTGACGTCTTCGGTTGTGTTGTCAATCGATCAACAGTCGGGGACATGACATGAAAGAATCCAAAGAGCTCTAGAGGGACAGATTCGTAACAGAAAGAAACAGAAAAAAGTTTAAAAAACTGTCGTCGAGGGAATAGATGAAACTCGCAGAAACAAGAGGACGAGCTCTGCATAGTTCTGCAATCCAAAATTGAATTGGTATAAAATCTGAAATCGTTCAAAAGCACAAAACAACTCAGTCTTGCTATAAGCCAGTCCATCAGCATCATTCATATTCATGGCTGCTTTACAGTCTAAGTGACAGATGTACATCCCTAGGTATATGCATTTAAACCTTCACACTCTTGCTGGAAACAATTCTACATTAGTGATCCAATATTCATCATCATCATCATATACCATCGCTATCGGCCTATTTCTAGGCTTCTAGCGTTTTTGGTCTGATATTATTCTTGTAAAACTTCTGTAAAGTTAAAAACAATTCTCTTTTATACAGTTACCCATTGTTACTGTTCTAAGTTACTCCCCGCTAGCTTTATAGTTTTCTTGTAAATAAATCTAGATTCTAATGTACTTTACACTAAATATTGTAGTAAATAGGCCAAACGATTTTAAACACTATATATACCTGTTACTGTAGGTTAAAAAGTTAAATACTGATATTTATTTTGATTATTATGTTATAGTTAAAGATAACTTGAATCTAGCGATCTAGCTAGCGGTGTATGTTACAGTCTAGGGGTATTAATCATCATCACTATCATCATTATTATTATCATCACAGAAAAAAAAATGTATATATCCCTCTTTTCTGAGAGAATTTTTTTCTTCTTTTTTTTTTTTATCTAAAACAACTGTTGTTTAGCCGTTGTGCGGGTGTTACATAAGTGTTGTTTAGCCGTTATAAAAAAATAATTTAAAAATTAAAAAGTATATGAATGAGTCGGATTAAAGCCGGTGAGCCACCACTTAATTAGGCTCTATAGCCAACCTGGTATGTCATGCAGAAATTTGTTACTCAACCTAGGTTCCATGCATGGGGCATAATCCCCCCAAGCATTTGAAAGCTTACAAGACTAGGCAGCCCCTTCGCTTTAGCCTTAAACATATGCATATGCCGGATAGAGGTACTTGGTGTTCAAAAAAGACAAAACCTGCATAGCACACATAAGGCTGATAAAAGGTGCATAAGGTGCTGGTGCTGGTGTAAAAACAGGTTTACACCTTAAATCAGGTGCAAAACAGGTGCAAAATAAGGTGTACCATTTACCCTATGAAAGCTATGTTTCTAGGGTTGATTTCTAGTGTTTTTAACGGCCAAAAGTCGTCTCATTCAAAGCCTAAAAGCTTATTATGATATAGATTTGCTACACTAGTTTTTACTATGCAAAACAACTTTAAATGTCGCTAGAAATATCAGTGAAAAGACGATAAAAAGCAAAAATAAAAAATCTTACAATTAAAGACTCTATGTCTCTGACTGTCTCATGTCAGACTCATGACTTCGGTCTCTTTCTAGGTCTCTTTTCTTAACTTAAGCAACGTTTTTCACCTCTCCAATGCTTTTTCTGTATGCTTATAGTGTTTGAATATGTTTGGCGCCGTTTGTGTGCTATACCGTAGTCCAGTTCTATCCTTACGGTCCATAAAACCTTTAAACTGCATGCATGCCCCTTTGGAGCAAACTCATGAAGAAAGCAACCACAAATGGTGCGTTTTCATAAAAAAGAAAAAGAAGAAAAAATGAAACAAAAGAAAGCTTTTTTTTATTTGTATTTTTCCTCTGAGCAAGGGCAAGTGAGGATGAGTGAGGGCCTGATCTCAAGGCTCAGAGCCCAGCCCCGTCATATACCCTAGCTCTCTTCTTCACTCACCCCCTAGCTCACCCCCACACACAAAATGATAACGGAGGATAAAAAAGAAGAAGAAGAGAAAGAAGAAGAGGAGAAAGAAGAAGAGAGAGCAGGCTCCTTATAGACTTTGTCTCACTCGAAGTTTAACTTAAAAATCGACCCTGCTGCAAAGAGAAGAGGTACTCATACTCTAATGGACTTGATTTCATGCAGCGCATGCATGCGTTGTCGAACGTGCGTTCAGTGACCTCTGTATGCATGTAGCCGATTTTAAATTTTTCTTAAAAATCGGCTGATTGGATTTGTTCTGCACACGTGCACCGCAGCCCGGCAACACGCGCGTTTGGGGCCGTGGGGAGCCGCAAAGGCGGGGCAGCGGCGCGTTGCAAGGCGATAACGCTAACACTTTTTACTCAATTCCATTCAATCAGGTGCAAAACAGGTGCATCAGGTGCATCTGGTGCAAAACAGGTGTATCTGGTGCAACTTCTTGTTTTGTACCTTTTCTGAGATGCACCTTTTCCAAGCCCTAAGCTGCACACAATAAACTACCCCTCCACCGGCCTTCAAAAGTTCTCCTCTATACAAGAGCAGGTCACCCGACGGCACCGTTTGTTCGGAACCTATGGAGGGATAAGAACGAAAAAAAGATGCACCTCCTCCGTCCAAAGCCCTCCTTCCACCCATTACCATACGTTTACTTCTTTCAATGTTCGGTAAATGTGTTTGTCAAAAACGACTGAGCTTTCATTAAAAAACCTGGAGTTTACTATTGTATCACAATTTGAATTGTATCACACTATAGTTTTAATGTAACCTGAACGCCTCTGACAGAGTTTCAAGCAAAACTGATGAACGCTGCAAAAAAAGTGTTCCCAGTCATATTATCTTTCTTTACCACCCCATCTAACCCCATCTCAATTTTTATTTTTTTTTTCTCTGTGATACGCCTACTACGTCGCTTAGGCCTTAGGTTACAGTATATATCGATAAAGTTAGATGTAGAACAAGAAAAAAACAATGATATTAATTATTTAGGATTTTATGGAACTCAATTAAACAACCGTGACAAGTGTCAATAACTTATATGGGTATGATCGATGGTTGATGATGAAAAATATGAGTTTGAGAATCCGTGCATGGCTGTGTCTTTGAAGTCGATCTATACATATAGACTCCTCTCTCACTGTATGGTCTGAACTTTCTCATATGTTCACAACAGTCAAACAGTTTCCACCATATGCAATTCAACGAATGGATGCGATATCGATCGAAGACTAACATCGCTTCGACGTACATGAACGATTCAATTACTTTAATTCGACCGCTGACAGTGTCCCCCCTTCGCTTCCATTTAAATTCAGATTGTTGGATCATGCACCCTGTCTGCACGGCTGTTTCACCAGGAAAGAGCAAGTGGGCGCTCGTACGTGCTTGGCAGGGAGAATTAAACAGAGACAAATTGGCGGGCGCATGATAGGCAGACAAGGCACGAGCACCCGACAGTGGAAGAGCGACAGACAATTAATCTCTTCTGACTCTCTGTAGTGAGGAAGAGCTAGAGAGGAGAAAGGGACGGGAACATTATCTTGCTTTCGTCACATCCAGAATGTGAGTTTTCGTTCCCCGTCTTTCCCTTTCCACGCCCTTCCCTGTGTTCTCTTTCTTTGTCTATCTGGACTGTGAATGAATTGAGGGAACCACCCGCGCGCTCCTGTGGGCACATGTGTCCTGCACAAGAAAATATTCTATGCATGTCTGATCACGAGAAGCGCTTGGAGAGGATCTCGTAGGTGTACTCCGGTACCTCATCACTGAGTGCGTCCTCTGTGACGTCGGGACTGGTCTCGTCGACAGAGAACTTCATTTTGTCCTTGTAGAACTTCACCGCCCTTGTGTTGCCTGCATGGATGGGTGGACGGAGCGTGCAGTCATGCGCTTTCATTCAGTGACAAAGAAAAGTGGAAAGATAAGGAAGAAAAGCGAGAAAAGAAAGAAGAAACGGACCTCCCCGACAGGAAAGAAGGGCCTGGATTGAGGAAGACAAGTGCACTTCCATATCCATTCTTGAATTCTTAGAGGAAAAAGAAATCCTCAGGAGAGGCAAAAGAAGACACAACATCAAATCGAGGAAGGGACGAGACGGCCGAAGGATCAAATCGAGGAAGGGATACAACAGAGGGAGGGGGGCAGAGAGAGAAAACAGGACACTAATGAAGAAACGCATGGGATCAAAAAGGAATGAAAGAAACGTTGAATTTCAAACGAATTCTGAAGGCGAACAGAACAAGCAATACAGATGGTCCATTCACTGCAAAAACAAGTGAAACAGAGGAAAAGACAGGCGAGCAGAGACCAGCTGGAAGAACAGAAAGCCGCGCGTTCACTCACTCTTGAGAACTGTACAGAAGACAGCCACCATCCCAAATTTACGGGCCGCAAGTTCGAGGAGGGACACGAGGAACTTGCCGAGACCTGCGGATATCCATTCATGCATGTGCACAAAAGGGTCCAAAATGTCGATCTGTTTTCTTGTCGCAAATACAGTGACGCTTCTCTCCTGCCGTCTTTCTTCTTCCTTTCCTCTCGGCATCTGTCATCTCTATCCCTTTCCTTTCCCCTCTTCTCTCTCTCTTTATCTCCTTTCCTTTCCTGCCGTCTTCCCGATTTGCTGTGGGGGGACGATTCCTTCAGAGAGTCTGCTCAGAGAGCCTGCCTTCCTTCTTGTGCCCCCCCCCCCCC
>JAHBMJ010002185.1:3614-14467 GCA_018398765.1 Chromera velia | reverse complement strand
CCCCGGTGTCGGTCCCCTCAGCCGACGTCATGAAGAACTCAGGCCGCGAGGCTTCGAGTTTCTTGTCAAAACACGGCATGACGCACGCATGAAATGTATCAAGAAGGGAAAAGGGCGGAGCACTGCCCCCTCTGTATTTGCTGCTGTCGGAGGGCTCTGAAGAGGAGGCAAAAGGGGAATTGCCCCTCTCGGACCCTCCGACAAGATCTCTCCCGGTGCCCGAGGCAGAAGAGGAGGAAGAAGAGGAGGAAGAGGAGACTGAAGTGGGGGGGACAGAGGAAGGTTCCGTCTCTACGGAGACTTCAACAGCCTCTGCTGCACGTTGGGCTCCTTGGTTCATCTCCTCACTCTCCCCTCCTTTGTCCTCTGCAACCTTCTCGCTACCTTCCCCTCCCCCCTCCTTTGCAGAAGCAAAACGGTGTGCAAAGAAGGAAGAGAGCGAACTCTCTAAGGGAAGGTACGGCAAGGCGTTCTGGAGACGCCATTTGTTCAGGAACAAAACTCGGTTGGCAGCCTCCAGCAAGAGGGTCTTGACCAAGTGGCCCTGAATCTGCTGACTTGACCTTGCCCTTGAAATATGGGGAAGGACCTCTGGGTCAACAGACTTCTCTGCATACAGAATCCACCCTGGGCAGTGACTTGTCAACAGAGGTAGGCCTGGAGACGAAGATGAAGAGGACGTCTTCTGTCTGTAACGCTCGACGAACTCGCGCTTTGCCTCTAGGAGGGCAAGCGCCTCCGCCTCTCCCATGTCCAACACATACTTCGCCCCCATTCTGCGAAACAGAGTGGAGAGCTTGCGCATGGTGACGGAAGGAGAGAATCCGAAGAAATGAGCAAGAGACGTGCGGGATTGGAGAGAGACAGAGATGACTGGCAGTCTCCTCTCCCCCATCTTCTTCAAAAAGTCTGGTACACTCTGCTGTTCGATCAAGACTGCCTCTGCAGAAGTCACACACCCACTGCATGCGAGACAATCAACAAGATTCACCTTCGCAGCGTCCTCCTCTTCGCCCTTTTTGTTCTTCTTTGTCTTGATCAAGTCAGGTCTCTGAGTCCCGACCTGGATCTCAGGCACCGCAGAGAACCTGAGGTCCTTCTGATCCAACCCCACTGAGCCGCCAACATCCTTTCCATCTTTGTTCTTGACAGCGTCAAGAATTGGTTTCACACAGTCTTGTGCAGGGCCTAGGAAGTCATCCAAGTCAGCGAGCTTTACCGCAGACGAGAACATCCTCCCCCACCCCCTCTGTTCAGTTCAGTCTTATTTCAGGCTACACTCGGACACTCAAAAGCGATTGACTTGTCTGATTCTGTATTCAACCTGCAGCATGAGCAGTCTCACTTGGACGACAGACACGTTTTCTTGTCTGCGAAAGTGTTTTGTTCGAATGTTTGCAAGACGGTCTCTTCTGACATCTTCTAACCTTAATTCCGAACAGGCTGTCTTGGCACACAGTCTTGCTGCGTGTCTTGCTGCGTGTTGCGTGCGTCACGGTGCGAGTGCGAGTTCCAAACCCGGCCCTTTGACCGACAAAACTCTTTTGGTGACCTTTTTTCAAGCTTTTTGTACAGTTTTCCCCTATAGCTGCATGTTTTGGGCACAAAATTTAACTCGAGTTCGCGCCACAACTTGAATCGATCGCGGTGACTTAATTTGCGCGAAGTTTTCCAAATCAACTGCACCCCGAATATCGGCGTATAATCGGATCAACCCACGCCCATTCAGGTCAGTCAAATAAGAATTAAGTGCGACATGCAACAAACACCTGAGAGACCTGACACTTTATTTGAATGCCCCTAGCTGCGGTAGACACCGTACACATATCATTACGCATCAGCAGATCTCAGAAAAGCTACAGCCCAGGCTTCAACCATCCACTGGCAAGCCAACGCAAACGAAGCAAAGTCGGCCTGGTTCGGCAAACTGCCACTGTCTGACGACTGCTTTTTCGTTCGAGAGTGCGGAAAGAAACTTGAAGAGTTGTTTCAGTTCCATTGTTTGCAAGGAGGCTGTCAGATATCTGTCATCACGATGTACGGAAACCAATACTGTAAGTCACATTTTGGACTCTTTACTCTCCAACAATTGCCAATGTGCTTGCATACCTGCAAAAACAAAACACAACACCCACTTAATTCGAATCCTGTGTGTTGTTTTTGCTGCGTGCAGTTGACGATCCCCATGGTAAGCCCGACCGCGGCCTTGTCGTTTGTTTCTCCATCGTTTTCAGGGAACCTACTCTCTTTTTCGTTTGCTTTCTATCGGCACAGAGGTCGACTTACGAACGGAAAGTCGTGAAAATGCTTCCCCCACTGTCTACCCGCAGATCCCCATCTATCTATTGATATGCATGTAGCTGAATCTGTATGTCTTTGCTTGCAGCCTACTCCCTTCCCCATGCGTTCGTTCCAGAGGCCACTTACATCGATGAACCATACGGCTCCTACACCTCCCTGGCGGGAATTCAGTTGGCGCCGCCCCGCCACCAGGGGGCCGCGTCCAACGTGGGGTCCATGATGACCCCCACCCCCGCGTATTCTCAGGGAATGTACAGTGGGGCAGATACGGCAGTGGGGTACGGGTCCCAGGCAGGAGGCTACCAGCAGCAGCCCCAGACGAACGTCCAACAACGCAACGCCGGCAACGGCCAGCAGCAGCAGCAGCAGCCGAGGAAGAAGCCGTTGCTCTGCGGGAACCTCGGACAAGGGTGCTGTCAGCAATAACACGGTGGAGCCGAAGAGAAGGAAATGAAATCCACAAAGTGTGGGGGACGGGGACGGGGTCTAAGAGCAAGGGGGGCAGTCCGAAGGGAGGAAATTCAGAAGGAAGTCGTACCGCGGCTGCGTGGGCAGGAGAGCGAAACTGGCTATCCTGCTTGCACAGCTGCTAGAAAGAAGAGCAAGAGCTCGCATTCACAGAACTGTAGGTGATCATTAATTGGGTTGCAAAACTATCCATGGGTGGAGATTCGGGGAGGTACGTTGCGTGGCCACTCTCCCAGTCTGTCTCGAGACGACTCAATGACCAATCGAATTTCAAACAGGAGTTGAGCCCCTTTTCACATTACCGCTGAATTTGCTCTCTGAATTCTGCTGCGTGTAGATCTTCGATAAGGTTCTATAATTAGGGTTCGTTCGGGCCGTCAATTCCGGTTCAGCCTGAGGGGTCACTTAGCGTCACTATGCTGCTTAGCCTATGGATATGGCTCCTCAGAACCGTTCCTGTAACCGAATCCTGTTTCTAGTTACAGTCCACCTAGGCGACGCACAGTGATAAAAAAAAAGAAAAAAAAAATCTGGAGAAGCCTAATCTTTTTTTTTTTTTTCTATTATTTTATTGGAAGTGCCAAACATATAACAAAAACACATCTAACTAAAAAACCTACCTTTGCTAAGTTTGCTTGGACCTTTGACCACCAGACTAAAAAAAAAAAAAAGAAAAAAAAAAATCTCGACATGTCTATTCTTTTTTTTTTTTTTTTAGCACTGTGCGTCGCCTAGCAGTCCACGCATAAGAATTAAACTTACACCTAGCTAGCCTAGACTTACACTCTCATTTACATTTCATAATATAAGATTTTAATAAATCATCATTACTCATGATATTTGAAATCATATTATTACTAGCAGTCATATGTGTATTCATATAACGTTCAAAAAGTTGTTTATATTGAATAATATCTTTTGTAGTATTTTAAAGTATATATAATAATTCATAGGATAGGATAGGATAGGATAGGATTAATGTCTAGATATGATAGTAACTATATATAGGCCGATTGCATAGCTATAGTCTAGTAGTTGGAACTGTAGTCCTAATTAATTAGTCATATTCAAAGTGTCTACTATAGTTACTATACTGTCAGAGTGCTAGGGTATGCATGTTTAACCACTGAACGTTGGATGTCAAACTTAAGACTCTGACCTAATACTCTGACCTAGACTCTGATAGTATTAAAGTGATAAAACCTAGGATAAAACTGCGAAAATTGCTAGGAAATTTGTAGTAAAAATAGCTAGAATTAAAAGTAATAATAAAAAAAACTAGGCCGCCGCGTCCTTTCATTAAAAGGAGCACTAAATCTAGTATGCAACATTCAACATGGAAATCAGTTAAAAACGAATTAAAAACAAGTTTTTATTACATCGATTGAATTGATTTGATTTTCAAAAGTTGATTGATCGATTGATTTGAGTAGAGTTTAATAGTTAAAGCCTGTGAGCTGCCGCCAGGGCTCTGAACAATTCACCGCTACCAATCTATGTATATGCTAGCTTTAATACTGATTATGCTATCCACTTTCTATTCATCATGCAAACTTAGCAATCAACAAAGATAGGGCCCATTCGAAAAGCCGTGACTACTAAGACAGAAGGCTAATGTAAAGATTGACTCTAAGGTCCGAGTCTTGGGTGCAACGGGCGCCTTTGTATAGGATCTTTACAAGCCTTTCTCGGGCACGCGGATCGCATCCCACGTCAAGACGCCACTTCAAGAGGCGAGATGCTCGTGCACCCTGTCTTCCAGTGTATGGAAGGGGAGAAAAGTCAAGAGACAGTGTAAGTCGACCTTTGGGGTCGTTCTGAGCCGATGCAAGAACACCCTCATCAACAAGAACCTTTTTTGGAATGAAGTAGAAATGCCTCCACCGATCGGTGTTGCATCCATCGCTGGCCGACTCGGATTGAGAACGTTGTTGAGAGAATGGGAGCGACTCTGGTGCTCCCTTCACTACGTCGTTTTGGGGGGATGTAACGAGAAGGAAGTCGAAATCGCCATCTTCGTATGCTCTTACTTGGCGATTTACTGTCTTATGGGACGGCACATCAGCGAGCCGGCGACCTGCATTCCAGTGGGAACTCTTTAGTTGCACTCTCTGCCATTCCATATGCGGATCGGTGCTCAAACGGATCTCGATGTCGTGAGGAAGAGCCGCACAGGGAGCTCTGCGGACATCCACTCCTCCAGGAACACTTTCAAGCAGCTCTCGACACTTTTGCTGCATTCTCCATTCGATAAGATGGGCCGGACTGAGCTGAGTCTGCAAGCTGCTCAGGCTTTGAAGACGATGGGATCCCTGCCCGGTCAACGCACTTTGCCAGATGGAAAACAGCATAGTTCCCACGTGGCGCCCGTTAGTACCGTCGAGAAGAAAACTGCCCTGAGTGTCAGGCTGATCATACTTCCCCCCCTCTGTGATCCGAACGTCCCCCCTCTTACCCCCAAGACTTTTGAAATACTCTCCTGGGAAGAGCCAGACTTTTGGCTGCTGGTTTAAATTCTTCTGCAGTGCAATGCAGACAACTGACATCCCGTCGTAACCCCGCACGCTTCCGAAGTTGCAAGTCGGCGATCGACGAACCCCTTTCATAGGAACTTGCCGTGTTGCAGACTTCACCTGCACAGGCAACCAGTGATCCCCATGATACCCGATCGGTCGCACCGCTAAGTCAGCTCGGGCATACGGAGGCAATTCAGCAAGAGGTTCTTCCAATCCTGTGAATGCTTCGCTTGGGAGGAAACTCTTGCGGAGAAGTGCTATGGCTGTGCGTTCTGTTTCGTATCTTTTGTTGAGGGGCATTTGTTTTGAGGTCTTTCGATGCTGGGTCACCTTACAATCGCTTGAGGGCGAGCTGAATTGGGACATGAAAAGCGGTAAACGACCAGTGGGCAAACTTGCTTCTGAACTGGGGAAGTGGGCGAAACGGGGAAGTTCTGGGGTGGTCAATGGGTTTGCCTCCAGAGGGACTTTTGAAGAGATTTGCTTTGGGGTCTGCTTGGCTTCCGCAGCGACACTGTGCACGCCTCTGGAATGATTCACAGTGAGTGAGTGAATCGGCTCTTCTATTCCTACACTTCCTGCAGACTTTCTTGACAAGATGGCCTTGACCAAGTGTCCACATTCAACGGCAGGTCTCAACGTATCGATTCTCCATTTGCGGAGACGGGAGGAACGGATGTTCGTTTGATGATCAACTGACTCGTCAGACGAGCAGTCCAAATTTATTGTCTTCACCCCCCTGATCTCGCCTTTAAGTGAAGAGACAACTCCATCTCTAACAAGCTCCTTCATGGGAATCAAATGAAAGTACCTCCACCTCTCTTTCAAAATGATGCCCGTGGGCCTCTGCCTCGAATGGACGCCACAAAAGGCAGCATCGTTTTGAGGAGGGCTGACAAGTAGAAAGTCGAAGTCCCCTTCTTGGTAAGGCACTTTTTGTTTACCCACTCTCTTGTTTGTCTCGACAAACCCCAGCCGCCTACCCCTCTTCCAGCTGGCACTCTTGAGCTGCACCTTTTGCCACTTAGTCTTGGGGCTCCCGGAAAGGTGAATCTCAATGTCCCAGGGGAGGAAAGGAGATGGAGCGTTTCGTACTTCTATCCCGCCTGGCACAGTCTTGAACAAATCCAACGTTTTCTGAAGCATAACCCATTCTGCAAGGTGGCGAGAATTCAGCTGAGTCTGGACCACTCGCAAACTGTGAAGCTGATACGAGCTCTCCCCTCTCCGTGCTGTCTGCCACATTGAAAGAAGCGTTTCTCCGAGGTGAGTCTCACGTGAGCAGCTTTGATCAAAGCTGCATCTGTTGTTTGCGGTATCATGCTTGCCTCCTTGCGTGATGGTCAACTTTCCAGGAGCCTTAAAGCCCTCGAAAATATCACCCGAGAAGACCCAGACCCTTGGCGGTCGCTGTGTTGCAGTCTCCAGAGAGACGCAGACAACGGGTGTTTTCTCGTACCCGCGTACTCCCTGGAAGGTCCAAAATGGAGGGCGTTCTTGCAATTTTCCTCCAGTATTGAAAGCCTGCCGTGTTGATTTAACCTGTACAGGCAACCAAAGGTCCTCTGAACACCCAATTGGGCGCACTGCGAGGTCGGCCCGAGCGAAGTGCGGCAGAGGCATGCCGGGCTCTTCGAGTCCATGAAAGTTTCCGTTTGGTCGGATGGCTCTTCGAATCAATGCAATGGCTGTCCTCTCCACCTCCAGACATTCCTGGGGAGAAAGTCTGGTTTTCACAGGGACGCCTGCACCGCTCACCTGAAACTCCGTAAACGAATTCAATTCCTCATACGCGCCTCCGTCGCGGTCAGAGGCTGCTCGAGCCCGGGACGACGGACAAAGAGAAACGACTTTTGAACAGAGCGGTGCTTTGAACTGTTCCGGGAAAGGCAGTGTTGAAAAGCCTCGAACGATGAAGTTTATAAAAGTCCGAGGTTCGTTTTCAACTGACCAAAATTGTGGGTTGGACCGATTCTGTTGCAGTTGGAAATCTGTTCGTGGACAAATTCTGATGCGGAAACTGTTCAGGTCACGATACAAGATTCTAAATGGGAGTGCAACGAGAGTAGAACCTCTGTTTGCTTGCATTGTTTGCTTGAGTACGGTGGTGTTTGTACCTAGGGCGCAACGGTAACGCGTGAGACAGCTTCGATGTCGCAATTCAGTGCAGTTGTGTCCACTTTGCCTTCCCGACTGTTTATGGTTCTCGATCTGATTTGCACGAGCTATGCCAGTTCATTTACAGTGTTCATTCATAGATGGTTCTCGTCATCACGTACAATGATTGAAACGTTCCAAATGGCCCGGTTCCACGCAATTCAATTCACGATCGAGTATCGATCGAGTATCGCCTCGGGGGGCAGCTCACCTTTGCTGGGCTCAGCCGAGAGGCCCTGAGAACGCACGCAGTCGCATATCGCGCTCTTCAAATTTTGGGGGGGGAGATCGATGTAACGCTTAAATATGCGGCAGAAATCGGATCTCGACGTGCGTGCGTCACTGCGCGTGCGTCATTTCCACTATAATTAATCGGGTACTCTTGCATGCATCGATCGATACATACTTTGCTCTTCATGATACGTGCCCCTCAAGTAACTCTCACGGAGTTAATTGCATATGTGTTCATGCGCGGTCCCGAAAAGCATATTTTGCGCACGTTGCCGTGGCCCCCGCCATTTGCGCATGCATGCATTGCAGGCAAGACATGCCCAAGCCCCTGATGGTTTTCATCATGCAATCAAATTATGGCTAACCCCCTAAATAGCCCCCCGAGGCACTCACCCAACTGGTTGGGTGTATCCCGTATTAATAATTGATCCAGCTATAATCATGCATGCATGCAGATATCGGACGTCCCTATTATATTTTTTTAAGTGCCCCTTTTTTCACTTTCATGGACCACTTAAAAATTCACCCCGGTAAATTTAACCTCCTAAGAGGACGTCCCTATTATATTTTTTTAAGTGCCCCTTTTTTCACTTTCATGGACCACTTAAAAATTCACCCCAGTAAATTTAACCTCCTAAGAGGGGCTTGGTTACACCTATCGCTCGCTTGCGCTTTTTTTTAAATCACCCCGGTAAAATTCATAACAATGTAGATCAATCTTAGTTTTCCGGGGCCAGTGGCTCTTACAGAAATAAAAAAAAGAAATGATGTAAAAAAAAATTTTCGGGCCTTAGAGATCCCGGCCATGCACAGCCTCAAGTGTATAGACGGTAGGTGCCTGGGTCATCAGACCTACTGTTAGAGTGTTGTTTTAAGTGCCCTACAAGTAAAAGAAGATCTACTGAGAAAAAGAACGTGCAAGCATGCAGCTGCCAGTCTGCAGAGGCATGCAACACTCAAAAATGGCAAGATCACGAAGGAATCTGGTGATGTTTACTAGTAGGTGTGGAAAAAGACATTGGTAAAAGTGAAACAGGTATCAGAGTAGCGTTTTAGATAAATTAAGAGTCTTCCAGCCAGCTTCTCTTTGTTGTTTCCAATTTAAAATGCCCCGACAACACCGCTTAGGGCTGGTCTCTGGTAGACAGAGTTTGTGTTGCTTCAATTTGTCTCCAGAAGAGCTGGCTGACTATTTTGTGTCTGCACACCTGGACTGGCTGCTGTCAAAGTGTCGGCAGGTTGCCGGGTGGATATGCGGGACTGAAGGAAGCCCTCTGTACAATCATTAGTTCATCAACTACAGGGCTCATGAACATGGCCGTCTCCTTCTCCCTTCGTACCGCCAGGTGTCTGATCAAGAAATTTTGCATCGAGTGAGGTGCAGGGGGTTCCGGCTTTGTATATACCTTTGCTTCTTCGGGGGAGAATACGAAGTAGGGGCGGCTAACGGAGATCCTGCGTGTTGGGGGGCAATTGGAGACGCAGTTGCTGACGCGTACTGGCAGCTCATGCTGCTTGGAAGGCTTCACCGGTTTCCCTGGGAGATTGATCATCGACGGTACCTCTTTTCCTCTCCCCACAGACAGTTTTCTCTCGGACGCTGTCAGGTCCCCCAATTTGATGACTCCCTCTCCTGGAAGTGCTTTGCCATGGAGATCTTTTTGCAGAATCACCCCCGAGATACGCTGCTGGTATGCTCCAGATGTCATCATTCCCACTGTGGAAAACTGCACACCCCTTTTCGAACGGTACAACTCTGCCCTCTCCCTCTTTCTTCAGGTCCGTACATGCACAAGCTTTCCCAATGATGGCAGTCTTGGTCAACTGCCGGAGGGAAATTGACCACCTCTCTACCCTGCTTTCCTTCTATCTACCCCCGCTCTCTCTCTATCTGCCCCGCTTTCTCTCTACCCACTGGTAGGCAGGCATACAGGCATGCAGGCAAGAGCAAGTAAGCAAAGGCAATTAAACAGGCAGACAAGCAGACAGACAAGCAGACATACAGGCAGGCATCCACACAGAGAATTAAGCACTCACTACCACCCAGGCAGGCACCCAGGCAGGCACACAGGCAGACACCCAGGCAGACATACAAGCAGGCATATAAGCATGTAAATAGATAGACAAACAGGCAGACACACAGGGCTTGGCTTCATCAGTCTTCGTCCCCCTCCCCCTTTCCCTCCCCCCCTGTCCGTCTCTCTACTCCCTCACCCTCCTCCTCTCTCTACAGAAAACTGCTCTGCGGAGGCTCAGACGAGGAGTCCAACTCTGAAGAGGGGTTGGAAGAGGAATCATTCTCCAAGAGGCTCTTCGAGGTCAGCAGGGTGGGCGTCAATCTGACTCTGCTTTCATTTCCTCTGTCTCTTTCCCCTCCCCTCTGCACGTACCAAAGGGAAGCCCCGATGAGCGTGCACCTCGACCAGGATTTGGATCAGCTTTGCAAACACCAATCCATCTTCATCATAAAACCACCCCTCCTCCACCTTTGTTGCAAACTCGGCCAAGTAATGCTCTAAAACAGTAGGGTCGTCTTCATGTTGTTGCCTTTGCAGTCCGTACTCAGAGATGAATAATCTTAAAGGACGGAAACGAGCTTCTGCATGGAGTTGAGATTTTGGATTACCCACTGAGTCGCTTTGGCCTCTCAGTATATACACTCCCCTTGAATGTGCTGTCTGCTCAAGATAAATCCCCAGCCTTGCCAGGGACTTCTCTTGAAATTCAACCCCTCCATCTCCAATCAAATTTGTGCCCAGTACAACATGTTTGGCAGTGAGTTTAGTGAACTCTTCTGGATCTGCTGCATGTTTCTTCCCCCTGTCGAGCACCTCAAATTCAATCAAAAGGGGACAGATCTAGAACCATATCAAAGTCCACCGCTCCAAATGGTTTTATGCTCCTGCTGTTGTCCCCTAAACCTTTGTTTCCTCCCTCTTGTCTACCCTATATGGTTGCATGCAGACTACACACAGGAGGGAGGGGGGGCAGGGGAGGGAGAGACTGCAAGACAGAAGCGCCAGAGAAAACCCGTGACAATGGAGGGTTTTCATGTCTACAAGCCGTGGGGGAGCAGCTGAAGCCTGAAGTTAGTCCGTCAGTCCGTCTGTCCCTCTCATGTTCCTCGCATGCTTGCAGTGAAAAAATTTAGGGAGAAGAAATAAGAAGAACAGAGGGGGG
>JAHBMJ010002184.1:6579-21909 GCA_018398765.1 Chromera velia | reverse complement strand
TCCTTCTTGGGGGAGTGGGGGAGCAAATCCAGTCGCCAGACCTGGTTAGGTAGGGTCAAAACTAAATAGTTTTAGGGGTGATTATCTATTTTTCGATCGCATTTATTGCATCATACATAGATATGCCAATTATGCAGCTACTATTATGGTTACTAAAATATAGCTATGATCTAACATTGATACAGCTAGCTTCAATTCTTTGTTTTATCTTTTGTTTTAAAAGAATCACGTTTTAAAGAATGTTTATTAAATTTAAAAGCTTATAAACAACGATTAAATACAATAGAACAACACCCTATGTTATTCCTATATTTCAAAGTCCGAAATGATGTTAAAGTCTGGTAGGTTTCATTATGTCATCTGGCAAGGGTTGCGTTTGTTTGGGCCCTCAGTCGGAAGTGGCAAGCAGCGAAGGTCGATGTGTCGACTGCCTTCCTGCAGGCTCCGATCGATGAAGGTGTGTGGCTTCGTTTGCCTAATGACCTGCAGATTGAGGTCTATCCTGGCTTGCGTTGTGGGGTGTACATCAAGATTGTGAAGGCCGTCTACGGACTGGCCGATGCTCCCAAGTGTTACACCGATTTCTTCAAGAAGAAGGTTCGTGGGCTGGGGTAGACAGAGGTTTGTGAGTCGATTCTCGTGAAGAGAAACAGGAAGGGGGAGGCGATTAGTCTGATTGTGATGCACGTAGACGACCTGTTTGTGTTTTCTCCATCTGTCGATGATAATATAGCAGCAGTACGTACGATGTTCAACACAGATGAGCCTGAGTGCATGGACAACGGAGAGATGCACACCTATGTCGGCATGTCGGTGCGCATGAGGGATGGTGAGATGCTCCTTGATCAGAGCGTCTACATCATGAACATGGCAGAGTCTGTAAGTCCAGAAGCGAAGAAGACGATCACAGAAAAAGACCTCCTTCTCCTGACCGAGAAGGATGTCGATCCTTCATTACAGAAGGAGCAGCAGAGGAATGTGAGGGCATTGGGATGGGTGGTTCGCACCCAGCCTAGCCTCTCATTTTTGTTTTCCCACCTGTCCTGCTCGAACACCCATCCGTCTCCTGTCTCTGTGCTGGCTACTGAAAAAGCACTATGGCACGCAAAGGTGACAGCCAAGCCTTTGAAGCTGAAAAAGGTGAGGGGGGTGCCCGTACTTGTTGTGTGGGTCGATGCGTCCTACCAATTAAGTGTGAGAGAGGGGAGATTGGGATAGGAGATGCAGATCCTCGATCAAGAGGAGGAGGGTGATTTGGAGAGAGTGAGTGAGGACAACACCGTTGTGTGGGCGAGCAAGAAGTGCACTCGAAAGCTCGGGTCCACCACCACTGCAGAGTTGTTTGCGATGCGTGATGGTGTCAAGCTTTCCTTCAGTGTGTTCAACTTGATCAAGAAACTTTGGGAGGTGTTTCCCAAGGTTCTCGTTGTGAGTGACTCGCAGCCCTTAATGAATCAGTTGGCCAGCAGGCAGTGCAAGAGTGAGCCTCATCAGCAGGCTGAGCTTGAGTATGTCTTGCAGGAGTTGGCAGATTTGGGAGCAACGGTCAAGTGGGTGCCCACTGGTCAGCAGAGAGCTGATCGTCAGACCAAATTTTTGAAAGTCTGAACATTCTGGTGTTAGCGTTGCATGCAGTCACATTCTGTGCGTGCGTGCATGAATGGAATTCATGGGGGGTGATTGTGAATGTGATGGTCGGGGCGGGGCTGACGTGCGCGGCCCGATCAGATACCGCGGCGTGAATTCCTGGGGGGGCCACGGCATGTGCGAGCGTGCGGGGGCCACGTGCTTTGCTGAGGAGACGGAGTTGATTCAGACTGATTGATCTGATGGTTGTATGATTGAGAGTTGTCAGTCTGTTGTCGTGCGTCAGACAGTGCAGATCGTAAGATAAACGGACACCGCGCGTTTTAGACACACGTTCTTGTAGGCAGCTTGTGTGCGCATCTCATCTCCAGCCTGAATTAATTGAGGCTTCTAGATCGATCAGCAAAGGAACCTCTCGGAAAGGGAGCAATGCATACGGTGAGTTTAAACAGACCCTTATGTATCGTGTGCGTTGAGTAGCGGCAGCCTTCTAGACGTCTAGAGAACATTCACACCATCATAACATGGGTGCGGCAACATGAGTTTCTTGTTTCAGCCATCTCCTTTATATCCTGACATTTGAATGTACTGATTTGCCCGTCGTTTGCAGGATGAATCGATTGCGCAGTACGTCTGTCCTGAGGGCGCCTCTCTTTCTGGGACCAATTATATTGAGACCAGGATCGTCTCTGCCGTTGAAACCAGATTCCCTTACACCGTCTCCTACCCTCCTGCAGCCCAATGCGAAGAGGTCAGTCGTGGGGAAGACAGCCACGATGTGAAGCAGACGAGGATTGGCGGCCCCCTTTGCTGGTCTGTCCTTGATTATCTCACTGACTGTGCCCACCTGCCTGGATATGTGCAGGACTGGAGCTTCCACCCCCCCGCTGGGTCCTGCCTGAACACCACTGAGGAGGTCGTTTCCGATGCCGACCTTTCAGACTTTGCCACAGCAGACCCCACCTGGACGTGCGAGTCTGCTCCTGAGGTGCCTGTCAAGCCTGAAGAGACCTGCGAGAGAACTGAGTACAACATCTCGTACAGCTGCCCTCCTGGAGCTTCGATAGGACCTGATGGGTGCTACATCACGACCTTCTTTCCCGCTACTCGTGTAGAACCATCCACAAGCACCACTCCCGCTCCTGAAGTGCCGGAATACTGATTAAGAGACTGAGTATTGACAAGCATTGATGGAAAAACAGTCAGGGCTTCATCCAATAGCCTTCTTTTCTTAAAGTTCGCCCGACTTGGCTTGAAGGATAGCCACCGTGCTCCTCCGTCTCCAGGTGTGGTGGATCAGCTGTCATGTCTCTGAAGCAGGAGCTCCAGCATGCCTTCGGATGTTTTGAGCTAGAGAGGGGCGAAATGGATCTCTGCGTCTCCCTTCATTGCGTATTCTTGTTTTTATTTATGTGGTCTCTCTTATGCTTCCTCTTGTGTTTTCATGCATGGTTGTTCTAAATGACGTGGGTGCCGTGCAGCTGAAACAGCTGACATGCATTTCATTGGGATAAACCAGGAACAGCACCCTTTTCCAGCTGAGTGTCATGAAAGGACATTAACTGCAATCATCGTGGGTGGCTTTCTTTCCTTTCTTTTGATTTCCTGGACCAAGATTGAAGACGAAAGGGCAGTTGAGAGAGAAGAGGATTTCAAAGATTCTTGAAAATGATTTGGAGAACCAAGTGAAGTCTCGATCTTTTCTTTCTTGCACATGCAGCGGGAGACAGTGAATCATGTTTTTCGACATAGTCGGAATGAGTCGCAGTCTTTGGGTGAAAGAAACGTGCATCTCTATTAACCATCAACGTTGTTTGACCAGTGCACAGCCAGCCTCTCTGCAGTCTTCTTTCACTTCGATCGAGCGCCCTTCTGGCATGACCATGCAATGGATGTAATGTGTTGTTCTGTGTGCTCATGAATTGTGACCATCTGCCACTGAGACTGCCAGTGCCCAGAGCAGGCATCTTCAGCTCGACGGTTTTCTATGCAATTGTGTTTCTGGGAACGTTTGAAATTACGCGACAGTAGCGGCAAGTTGCCAGCGACAGGTTCGTTTCCGTTGGTATTCAAGCTCCCGCCGGTTCTTGCCTTAGCAAATCATCATCGTTTAATATCTGGTCTTAGGGTTTCTAATAACCGAATCTAGTTGAGTTTAATCTTTTGAACTGAGTTTAGCAACCAAATCTGACGGAGGCGAGTCGATCAGTGCTAGGATCAGTGTTTTATAGTGTTTTGGCTTTTTAACTAGTTTTTTAAACCGAATTTTTTATTTTTATTTGACCTTACCACTAGCCTCACCATTGTATGACCCTACATATGACCGCATAATTAGAAGTGATAGTGGTTGGGATAGTTGTAAACCTAGTTGTAAATTAACAGTAAGCTCTTGGCACCCATCATCAGAAATATAAATATATTAAACAATATGTCAGTGCCTTAAATCATTATCATCATCATTAAAATAATAATAATAATAATAATTATTAATCGGTCTATAGGCTATGATGCAATGCATGAGTCTAGGACAATGCTTTATTGCCCCTTTGTCAGATCTGCATCATACAATACTTCAATATAAGGGAAAAATGGAGGGTAAAAAGAGGAAAACAAGCCAACAGAAAGCGGGAACAAAGGGAAAAGTGCCAGAAAGAGGAGGGCAGAGAGTGCCGTTAGAGGAGAGACTCTGCCCTTTTTGCAAAGGATGGATGGAAACAGAGGTGTTGGAGGATGAGATCCATATGCTGACTGAGTATCCAATTTATGATAGAGAAAGAGCGGACATATATAGAATATTAGGAGCAGACTGGAACAAAGGAAGAGAAAAGATAGCAAAAGAAGTTTGCAGAGAGAAAAGAGAAGGACAAAGAGGAAGACTGCACACTGAGGTTCTGTTCAAATTGTTGATGAACGAAGGGTATAGTGTGGTAGATGAGTTTCTAGGGAGGGCGGCGTTCAGAAGAAGAGTGTTCAAGGAAAGCCCAGGAAGGTACGCACCTGAAAGCTCGTTAGATGAAACAGTGCTGGCACGGAAACACAGAGTGATCACAAAAAGAAAGGGAGGAACGGAAATTAAGAAGAAAAGAAGAATATAAGACCATCCTGTAAGTAATAGAAGTAGGAAGACAGCTGAGGGAGGGAGAAGGAGAAATCACTGAGAGAAGAATGAAGAGAGGGCGTGCACAAAGCTAAAGTGTCCCTTCGTCCTGTGTCATTGGATCAATTTTTGGAGCAGTCCCTTCTGAGCAGCCTATAGACCAAAGCATGCAAAGCGTAGACAGATTCTTGTTTGCTAGCGGCCTGGGAAACCAGACGGGCCACGGGGTGTGTTCTGAGCCTCAGCGATGAGGCACACCCCCCTGCCATTTGCGGGGGCGACCTCTATAAGACAAAACGGCGACAGTGCTCTAAAGCACCACTAATCACTTATCACTTAATTAAAAAAAAAGTATTACAAAGACTGATTAATTAAGTAGTTGACTAAATACCCATAGTTGATTGATTTATTCCGAACTATATGTACGTACATGTACGCTTAATTATACGAACTAGTACTATTAAATATATAAGTACGTAATAAAAGAGATATTGAATTATCGACATATTATGTCGAATACTGGCATTATACTGCTATTGATATTCATTTTGTTCTGAATTCTCTCAGCGCTATTCAACACTGCTATGAGGTTTACCTCATCTCTCATCTCCATACCGAAAGCATAGCCGAAAGTTTTCAATTTGAACCCTTCAACATTGAGTCAAGATCTACAGTTCGCAACTTCACGAGCAAACAAATGAGCAAACAACAGCAAATCATGCAGCACGCAGACGGCAGCAAAGCCAGCACTGAAGGTACACAATCGGCATATCCTCAACAGACGCAACATCATCGGAATAAAATGATAGAAGCACGACGTGCATGCCTGACCTTTCAGTCAGAAAAAAAAGACTCAGAAGGACACTCAGGACAGCTCGCACTCGAGTCCCTGTCCCCAGCAGAATCGAGCACACTTTCTTTGTGCAAACAATTTGCCGACAAAAACTGCCCATCGCACCCTCCCGACCGCTTCATCTCTACAAGCGCTGAGATGTCTGTCTGTGGCTCTTGCCCAAAGTCGATCGACTGTGAGCGTGCAGCACTCATCAGATGCCCACGTTCGCTCTGCTCTTCGCGTCCTGCCACCACAGGGGCGGAACTGCGCTGGGCAGCGCCTTCGTCTGAGGGGTCGGCTGGGAAAGGATTCAAAAGACGTGGCGGCCTTGGTTCCGTCTCCGCCGCCACAGAATTTGCTGCATGGGGGATGTGTGAGGATCGGGGAGTGGCGCTTTCCCGTTTGGGGCACCTGCTGGCGCTGCTGAGGTCCAACTGCGAAGGCTGACCTTCTACAGACCGAGTGCGAATGCGAGTTGAGGAAGACACTGCGCGGCGGAGTGCAAGCAGCTGCCTCTCTGCTGCACAGAGCTCTCTGTCCAGTGTGCTCAGCTGGTCAGGGGGTAATGAGGAAAGAAGGAGAGACGCGCCTTTCTCCTCGCTCTGACATGCTGCAAGTGCAGCGCTCTCCAATTCTGAGAAGAGATGCGGGTCCCGAGCTGCGCGGAGACGCACAGGGGCGCCCACATCAGTCCCTCCCTCCGCGGCAGTGCTCTCAGCCAAAGAGTGCAGCACCAACGACAGAGAACGAAGAGACAGGGCAGAGTCATGATAAGGTTCTACCACTTCTTTTTTCTCGACCATCTTCTTTCTGGGCTTGCAACACCTCGGAAGTCTGCCGAGCCCAAAAAGGAGCAGCTTCCCGAAATCCAGAAGTAGGGACAGAGCGTTGAAGGTCAGAGAGAGCGTGATGGCAGGCGAAAGGGGACCATGGAGAGCGAAGAAGACCGCTTTCAGGATCTGCGGACACAGAAAAACAGAATCATAAAGACGAGAAACCAAAATGCACATGAGGATCGAGAAAGAAAAACACAGGCAAAGAGGATTTAACGAAAATCGACAAGGCAAATGGGAAAAAGATGGAGCACGACTGAAAGAGAGAGAGAGAGAAGATTCGGGCAGCATTCTGACAGGAATTGGAGAAGGAAGGCACATCCAAAGAGAGAGAGACAGGAGACGGTAAAGGTAAAACGAACTCACCAGCTGCGGTCCGTCCTCCAGCAGACCTGAAGGAGCAGTAAACAAAAACAGCCGCATATTTGTCTCCTGGGGGCTTTGGTGTACGACGGCACTTTCCTTTTCCTCCCCCCGCTTCTCTCCTTCCTTCCCCTTCCCCTCATCCCCATCCATCTCACTGACTGTCCCTGTGAGGTTGGGGGGAAGGGACACCCCCAAACGCCCCTTCATGGGTGTGGGAGAAGAATCTTGAGAAGAATCCGGGGGAAGGGCATCATCGTCAGTTGAACTCTTCTTTGTCCCCTCCGAGAAGACGGGCCTCTCCATGCTGCTCTCAGCCGTCTGGCTGTGGTCAACGAGACGGAGGGAGAGAAGCTTGAGGCCCATCAAGTTAGAGGTCACGATGACCAGCAGACGGTTAGACAAAGCACCAAGAAGGAAGAGCCAGAAGAGAGACATCTTATCACGTTGCACCTGCAGAGTGAAAACGAGGCAAGTGGAAACACGTGTCCAAAAACTGCTGTCCCAAAGAACGCTTTTCTGATAGCACACGTGCCAGGGGGTTCGACTGGAAGAGGAGCCGAGTCAAAAATTTTGGACCGATGTATCGTAATCAGAAGCGCAGAGGAGGAGGCGAAGACCGAAAGGAAACTGGCTAGGGAGACAAAAAAACAGAGAAACGTCTCTTCCAGAAACATGAAAACGGTAAAAAACGAAAGGACTTGAGGGTGAAGCGCACCAACCTCCTTCCACCAAGGCTCCTTGCGAAGCAGATGCGAGGGTAGTCTCAGCATTCTCCATATGTTCCATGAGAGGGCGAAGAAGAAGTGAAAAGAGGCAGCGATCTGAAGAGAGCAGTGCACTCGAGAGTGCAGATGAGATCACCTTGCCATTGTACACCGGTCGCTGTCTCCCTTCCTTCTCCGTGTTCAAGAGCGTGCACAGTGCCGAGAAGAAAACCCAGTCCCCAATCAGGGTGTTCAACTGCAACGCGAACACCAGGACAGGCCCAATCCGCATGGGAGGGTCCAAATCCTTCCAGCGCTTCACACAAGTCCGGGGAAGGATCCAAATAATCGTCGCGGCTGCGAGAATGATCAGTGCCATCAAGGTCGCCTGCATGCAAGAATTCAGAGACACACAGCAAAGAACGAAAAGAAGGCGATTTCAAACCCACCCAAAAGAAGAATCTGATCCCCCAGAATGTGTTGACTCCTTTTTCTCCCACCATGGAAATCAGAATGAGAGCCTGGGAGCCAAAAAAGGCACGAAAAGGGTACACGGACCAACCTGTCCATAAACGACAAGACTCCGGTCTCCGAACAGGGCTTGTTCCCATGCTGTGGGTCCGGGTTTGGGTGTGCATCTGACCCTCCCTCTCCGGAAAGTACCCAACTCCAGGTCTTCGCAGTCCAGCTCTCCGCACTTTCTGCGAGTCTCAGGGTCTTCTTTACACTCGTCAAAGGCGGGGTCTTCTCTCGAAAGCAAAAAGGCCTGGACGGGAGCGGCAGCGGCAGGGTCTCTCTCAGCCAGCATGTCTGCATACTGCAGGGCAGTGAGCCGTTCCGAGCTGAAGTCACGCAACGCCTCCCCTGCCCTCCCCGAATCCATGAGAGCTCGGACAGACTCAACAGATCCACTCAGAGAGGCCTCCATGAGGGCAGTCCGCCCGTTCGCATCCTGGGCGTCACCCGAAGCGCCCTTGTTGAGCAAGGCCCTCACGAGGGTGGTGTTCTTGGCGGCAGCCGCACAATGGAGAGGACAGCGCGAGGCGATGGTCTGAGGGAATGGCGACCTGCATGCCAGCAACATGCAACAGCAGCAACAACTTGAAGAAAGAGACTGAAATGGTCGACGGAGAACTTCACGAAATTGCATGGACTTGCGGAAGAAGAAAGGGAGATTGGCAAAGGAAGTCTAACAGGGAAAGCAAAGTCTGCGAAGAGGCAGCTTTAAAAGACAGAGAAACTCAAAGATAGAAAGAGAGACGCACTTGCACATAACGGTCCCTGTCACGTTATGGTGGGCCCCTCTCTCTAGAAGCTCCAGTGCGACTTCCTCATTTCCACCTGCCGACGCCAGCAGCAGAGGAGCCGGCTGGCTCTGCTGGCCTCTCTGACGCGCAAACTCGCAAGGTGAGAGGCCGTTTGCATCTGCCCCGTGCTCGAGAAACAACCGAGCTGAGCGGATCAGTCCATGCGAAGCACACTCACGAAGAGGATTCAGACCCTCCACGAAACACCTGCCTGTAACGGAGGAGAGAGCTAAACTTTCTTCATCAAAACTTTCTGTGTTTTCTTCCTCATCCCTGAGAATTCTCACGCTCTTTCCTTCTCTTCTGGCAGCTTCAATCACTCTGCTCATCGCCAGACTCAAGACACAGTCCCGCGAGGCTTGCCTATCCCCTGCCCCAGCCTCTGTCTGACACTCCAGTGCAGCTCTCGCCCCTCCAGCGATCTTCTCCAAAGAATCGGGGGGCACGCTGGGATCCATTAAGGTGATCAGAGAAAACAGAATTCTGTCTGCATGATCGGAATCTGAGGATGCATGGGTGGAAAGAAGCACCTCGGCAGTTTCCAAACACCCAGATCGGAATGCCAGCAGTAAAGCACTCGCACCGTCATCACGCCGCGAGCTCAGACTTGCCCCCCCGTCGCGAAGCAGTGTCAGCAACGCGGCGCTCCCTCGAGATGCAGCGACGTGGACCGCAGTGCCTCCTGAGAAGTCTGCAGAGTCCGGGTAGATCTCCGAACTTTCAAGTAATGCGCTCACAACCGCATAGTGTCCCCCATCGACAGCAAGGTGCAGGGCAGACTCGCCGTCAATGCCCTCAGCTCGCACATCTGCATGCAGGTAGACAAGGGGGGTGGGTATCCGGTAGGAGGTCAAAGCTCTGCAAAGCACACTGCTGCTGAAAAGAAAAGTCCCGCCCAAAACCGTTGGCTTCTTCGTTTCCGTCAAGTGCATTCGAGGACCCTAGAAAACAAGAAAAACAAATAACAACCAAGTGAATAGACAAACAGCTAGAAGAAAGGAAGCGGAGAGAGGGAAGGAGGGAGGAAGGAAGGAAAGCAAGAAAGCAAAAGAGAAACAAAGAAAGAAAACAGAAACAAAAACAAAAAGGAGACCGATAAAATAGGATGGTACAGAGGGATAGAGAAGCACCACACACCTGTAGCAGGAGGAAGCGAGAGAAAAGAATGAGAGAGAGAGAGAGGGAGAGAGAAAGAGAGAGAGAGGCTGAAGGTCAGTCCTCCTTTCATGTTCCCCTTCTAAGACACGATACACATGCAAACATTTGGGTTCTTCAAGAAGAGCATGCACCCGTGGATTTTCCTTCCTCTGTTCCTTTTTTTCCTTTGAGAAGGAAAGACTGTCAGAAACATGCACACACAGACAAACCTGAGCCGAGACTCAACAACCACAGGACCATCTCAAAGTGTCCCGACGCCGCCGCCTTGAGCAGCAGTGAAAGGCCCTGCCCGTCTTTCGCCTCAACGATCGACAGTTGGGCTGCATGCTCCGATTCCGCCTTTCCTGTCTGCATAGCACAGGAAATGAAGCGAGGAACAATGATCGGGGGGGACAAGAGCGGCAGTCAATGGAACAGTTATTGCTAAATATGGAGAGCAAGGGACGAACTCACGTCCCGACCCTGCAGGAGGAGCAAAGTTGAAATGACGAACGCCATCGATCACCACCAAGTCCAGCTCAACTGACCTCCAGCAGCAGCTGTACGTGGTGCCTCAGCAGAGCCCTCGCACTTCGCAGATTCCCCAACCGCACGGAGATTGCAATCGGGGTCTCACCCTGAACGTTGGACAGGGCCACCATCTCCAGGGCAAAGTTGGAACCTTCAGACAACAATTGATTGAAGGACGGGGAAGAGACGTTCAGGAAAAGGGAGCACAATGAAGACCGTACGTGCTCTTGTCGTCTAAACTTGTAGCATGCAGAGCGATGCTTAGGGAACATATGCACATGATTTGTCTCAACGAGCGGCCTTCTTTTCAAAGGAACGTTTTTGTTAATGTTCTCGCACCTGAGAGTTTGGCATTCTGCATTTACATTTTAGATGGGGGGAAGCTACAGAGAGGACAGCAATGCTGTGCGGTGAACTCCCACTGACCAATAGAAGCAGCATGTCTCATCGGAACGTCAATGACGATAGGATAAGGGGACATTCGGGATTCCTCTTTCTTCTGCAGGCACGTGCGCGAGCAGGCCACGAGTTCATTCCAGATCAATGAAGCATATATTGATGGCAAACTTTCATTCAAGAGCACGCTTAATCGCAGATGTCCCCTAATTCTTCTGCGTTTAGAACCACAAGTTCTGAACGAGGAAAAGCTCAATTGAGACGGGGTTGGTTCAACTGGAGTTTCACAAAGAGCCCAAATACGGCAAGGGAAAAAGGACGGGCGGATACGGATACGCAGGAAGGAAGGAAGTGGCGGGTTCAAACGACAGAGAAATAAGTGTGACTGCCTTACCTCCGCGCCCATTGCGGCATAATGGAAGCAGTTTTGTTCGAGACGGTCAACGAGATCAATCGCAGCTCCTCTCTCCAACAACTGGTTGACTGTCTGGTAGTGGCCCCAATGTGATGCGCTCATCAGTGCGGTTTTATTCAAACGGCAGGCACACTCTTCTGACCAACCCCCCCCCGCATCTATCCGTGCACCTCTATCTAAGAGCTCTGTAACCACATGCACATTACCCCACACTGATGCCTTCTGGAGGGCAGGGGAGAAGAGAACGTCTTCTCGATGCACAGACGCACCATGCTCGAGGAGCGCTGCAAGTGTTTCTGTGTAACCCAACCGGGCAGCCACCATCAGAGGCGTCACCCCGGCCGCCCTCCCCCTTGCCTCATCATACCCTCCTGTGGCATCCACGTCTACCCCATTGGCAATCAGCACGGGAATCAAAGATGCCGCGTTGAACTCTGCAGCGATATGAAGAGTCGTACGGTTCTTCGCGTCTCTATCAAGAACACTACACCCCCTATCGATCATCCCCTGAATTTCATCCACAGATCTCCGGTAGTTGATAGCTACCATCAGGGGTGAGAAGAGCTCACTCTCACGAGTCAACGGACCCAACCCACCCCGGACATTCCTCGGATCCCTGCCGTCCCCCTCACCTCCTGTCGGGCTCTCAAAAAGCAAATCAAGCACTTCCAGGTGGCCCTGCCGTGCAGCATGGTGCATTGCCGTCCATTCATTTGCGTCCGTCAGCCACCTATCTGCCCCCAGCCTCAGCAATGTCTGAACCCTCCACAACGCGTTGGAGGTGGGTCCAGGAAATGACGCAGCCATCACCAGAGCTGGACGCTCCATATCACGACCTGTCAGCGGATCTTTCCCTCCAACCGCATCGACAGAAAGCCCGGCAGCCATCAGAGCTCTTGCCGTCTCTTCAAAGTCACTTCGTGCATTTACGGCAAAGTGCATTGCAGTCTCTTCAGCCGAATCCCTCGCAGTTACACTCGCGCCGTTCTCAGCAAGGAAAGTCACCATGTCGGCCTGTAAGTGCTTCGCTGCAACCAGAAAAGGTGTGAGACCAGCACTGTCCGATGCCTCGATGGAAGCACCGAAGCGGAGCAGGAGAGCAGCAACCTCCTGAAAACCACGTTTGGCTGCGAGGTGAAGAGGAAATTCCTTCCACGTGCCGATTTGCGAGTCAACGAGAGAGGGGTCGGCTTCCAAGAGAACGGATAGAAAATCCGTACGGTTGCCCTCGGTAGCCGCCTGCACTGCAGTGCGCCCCTCCCGATCGGGGAGCCCCAGGTCGGCCTGAAAATCATGAACAAGGACTCGGAGGGTCTCTGCACCACATGGCGGTCCTCGTGCCGACCGCCCTCTGTCAATGCAGAAGAGAACTGCGGTCTTACGACTCACCCCCCCAAGTGCATTCACGTCAACCCCCCCCTCGAGGAGAACCCTGACGGTCACACTGCTGTCCCTCGCTGCCGCCACATGCAGTGCTGTCAAACTATCGGGGGTCAGCGTGGCGGGATCGGCACCATGGCGCAACAGCACTGATGCGACTGGTGCGCACCTGCTACTAGCAGCAACGATGAGAGGGGTGACAGAGGAAGGGGAAGGCGCCTGGAAGTCAACCCCAGCCCCTCCCGCTATCAAGGCTTCTGCAGCACTCTCACTGCAGTTTCGTGCCGCCCAGTGCAAGGCTGTGCTTCTTCGTCTTCGATCTGCACCCCTCTCCAAAAGGAAGGAGACGGCTTCGGGATGACCGTGCCCAGCTGCTCTCATGAGGGGAGTTTCATCCCTCAGACCACGGGCGTTGATGTCTTCGGGGGAATCTTGGAGCAGTTGCGCGAGGCGTTCCAATTCTCCGGTACTTGCAGCCCCGTGGAGGGGGTTGTCTTGCTGGTTTTCCGGTTGAAGGAGACGAAGTAGGGGGGCGGTTTGTGGAGACGGGACAGACTCTTTTCGAGTTTCAGAGGATGGCAGAGTCCATGGAGATGGCTCTAGGCCAATCACATGCACATAGAGCTGGAAAAAGCATGCAAAGAGGAGCCCAAAGGAGCCGCACACGAGCAATACCATCACAACAAAGTGGAACTCACACGTGCATGAGGTTGCATCTATCAACAGATACGTCAGGACAGCTGTATCTCTACAAAGGGATGCTTGGTCATAGCAGACGTGCTTGCAGCATGGCACGCATCCAAATGGCAATGGAACCACTCCAGCTCGTCGGAGTCCTAAACGCTGAGACAAACCAGCACCGTCATGAGAGTTCAACTGTATAAGGCTTGTCCAGGAAGTTGAACGTAGGTTCAGACGTAACGAAGCAGAGCAGGTAGCAAAGCCGTCTCCGGGCGCGCGTGCATGTTTTTTTTCCCATCCGAAAAACCGGAAATATGAAGGGCTAGCAAAAAAAGCAGGTCGGTGAGGGAAATTTGAGCCCACAGGCGTGGAGTATTTGATTGATTGAGGTTTTTGTTATGCATGCCGCGTCCCCGTGTATGAGGGGCAGATCTAGCCTAGTCTGTCAAAAGGTTCCGGTTCGTCCCATCTGTTCTGAATCTAGGAACACTGCTCATTAATCACTTTTACTGCGGCTTATTTCTTAAGCGGCGGTAGAGTAGAACTTGGAGAACAACGAAAAGAGGGGAGAGGCAGGGCAAAAACTTTCTAAAAGTTTGTCTCCTTGGCAAAGGCTACCCTTTAACGGCAGAGAACAACTTCAAAGAGACCCCCCCCATTAATCTGTCCCTCATTTTCTCAACCTTCTTTTCTTCCTTTCCTTTCATGCGCTTGCCCCCCCTTTTTTTTCCCTTCTTGTTTGTATACAAAGAATCAATTACAAAAGGATCGCTTAGTTTGCGCCCTCCGAGTCGAAAGACCCGGAGAACGCTGCGACCTCCCTACCGAGAAGGCACTCAGGCTGGAAGGGCCCTCTGGTTCCCCTCCTGCTGTGAATTGAACAGAGAAGATTTGCGGCAACGAAACGCTGTAGCGTGCAGGAAAGAACTTTATAATACCGGTCCATCAGCCTTGTCTGCACTGCCTCATCTCCCTCTCCTCCTCTCACTCTTCCGGCCCCCAACTTCGCTATCTCTTTCAAAAAACGAATTGTCCCCTCTCCTGGTCTCCCATATGTCTCAAACACAAGAGGAACAAACCGAAATCCGATTTCATGACAGATCTCACCGTACCTGTCGTTTTTGACCTTCTCCATCGCCTTTGCTGCCGACCCTGCTGTTTTTGCGAATCTTCGCAGGCGGTTGGCATCAATTGAGAATGGATGGGTCACTGCGACGTCTCCTAGTACGGTGTCTCCTGATGGGAGACCTGCAAGGAAATCGGGACGTTTCTGTCTCTCATTGACGAGACGGGTGGGAGTAGACAAGCCTAGCTGTCCGAAGGTTGGCTCCCTTGTTACATAGCAATGACGGAGCCCCTGCAAAAGAGAGCAGAATGCATCTTTCATCTGTTCATGTCTCCACCACACTCCCCCCCCCGTGCCACAAGTCTGTGCATGCTGACCCTCATGGTCCAGCGTAGCCCCACAAGCACAGATCGGGTTCCGTTTGATTTCTGGGATGGGAAGACCCAGACGGAGACGAACGGCGGTGGTGAAAAGCGTGGGGGAAATTTTTGTCCATCCAGAGGACGGCATCGCAGTGAGCCAAGCTGAAGCCCCTGTGCCTGAACAAGACTTCAAACGTGCCTTCCCTGGAGGGGACAGCGCATTCAGAAGTTGTTCTCTACGAACAAGGTGGAGGGCTTCAATCATTAAGTGCTGCATCTCCCCCCTCTCATGAATTAGGAAATCATCAATTCTCTCCCCCCACTCACTTTGCAACACCCGGGGAATGTGGTTCTGTCCGAGTTCCCTCTGCACCCCCCCTCTGCAGTCCGTATATGCCTGTGCCACTCTTTTCACCCAATGCAGGCCGGTAAAATCCGATTGTGTTGGCGTTGCAAAACTTTGATCGGTAAGCCTGCCTCTGACTGCGGCGAGGGTTTGCGCACCGTAGCCTACTAGTGCTGCCGGTGCGATATGACGGAAAAAAGGGATTCCTAACCCCCCCTGGCATAATGGGAGATAGATCTGCTCCTTCTTTTGGATCCATTCTTCTGGGGTCAGACGCATACTGCGGG
>JAHBMJ010002183.1:0-21789 GCA_018398765.1 Chromera velia | reverse complement strand
GGGAGTGGGGGAGGAGCGGGGGGAGGGTACGACGGTGGTGGTGGGCGGTACGGGGGGAGTGGGGGAGGAGCGGGGGGAGGGTACGACGGTGGTGGTGGGCGGTACGGGGGGAGTGGGGGAGGAGCGGGGGGAGGGTACGACGGTGGTGGTGGGCGGTACGGGGGGAGTGGGGGAGGAGCGGGGGGAGGGTATGACGGTGGCGGCGGGCGATATGGAGGGAGTGGGGGAGGGTATGACGGTGGCGGCGGAAGATACGGTGGCGGTGGTGGCTCGGGTGGTGGGCATTTCGACGGTCGACCCCAGACGGTCCCCTCGAACCCCCAATACCAACAGCAGCACCAGCAGCAGCAGCAATTCGCCCAGCAGGGGCAAGGGGGTGGAAGGGGAGGGGGCAGGGGCAGAGGAAGGGGTGGAGGGTGGGGAGGAAGACAGGGAGACAGAGCAGCGACAAATCAGTACAATCCGGGTTCCTACCAGTAAAACTTTCCAAAGGGCAAGCTTCGTAAATTCATTCTCCCTTTTTGAACGGTTTCGCGTGGCTTGCTGAAGCTGCAAAGATCTGGCGATCCCTTTTTTCGAATTAATTCAATGGATCAAAACGTATGAAAGACAGTAAAAATGTGCCTAACACGTAACGCAATTTAACGCAAATAGTACCATGCCAAATCCAATAACCAAATTAGATTAACAAAAGCTAAACGAGTTTAAGCTGCATCGCATATAAAGTCACTAACGTGATCATTGATTGAAACTTGGATCGAACGATTTGGATTACTATCTATAGCTGACAAAATTGTTTTTGAAAAACTCTATGGAACAATATCATGTCACTAGTCATGTCACTATAATTGAGACTAGGATTGAGAAATCTATATTTTTTCGTTTATTTTTTTCTATGAACTGTCTGTAACACCTTGCAATACTTGTATAATTTAACGGTAAATTTTATATAACACCCGTTGTTTTAGCTAGTCACTGCTAGTGTCTAGACTGGTGTTTCAAATACGAATCTAGCTGCACAATTCTAGGCAATATTCGCAAAACGCAACAACAAAAACTTGTATACGAATTGGGTTATATTCTAAGTTGACATTAAAGTTGTATATCTATGTACATTTTTTTCCCCTTTAAATTTATGTATTATCAATCATTGTGTAATCATAACTTTAGTCATAGTAACCAAATTTAACGTAAGTTAGCATAAGCTAGAGCATAGCAAGTTCAACTAGATTTCAAAAAACCTGAGACTATGATTTAAAAAATGAAAATGCAGTCCTAGATACGGTCTTTAAAAATGAAAATGCAGTCCTAGATACGGTCTTTAGACTGTAGTTTTTAGATTAATTTTTTTAGCATGCACAGTTTGAGACTCAATTTGAGAAATGAAATTGTTTTTCTCACTGACAGCTTTGTGTCAGCCTTTAATGATTAGATTAACTCGCCACAACCCTAGCCTCATGGCCCCTATCCGCAATTCCCATCTCTGCCGCCGCAGACTGCCGGTAAATCACTGTCTTAGATGGTGTGTACAGCGGTGCGATTCCATTCAACCGGACTCCAGCCATGCACGCAGCAGAGATGCTGCCGGGCAAGCATGCAGGCAGGTGTTGTTTGTCAGTCTCACGTCAGATTCTGCAATTAGAGCGTGCACACCCAGCTTGGTCTACACAAACAACCGGCACACACCCGGAGCCTTTTGCCATGGTGTTGATGTTCAGAAGTGAAAAAAACGAGCGTTTGTTTACAAGAGATGCGAATGAAGTAGCGTAGCTGCCTGGCTGCTTGCCTCCTTGCCTGTGTATGAGTTGACACGGGAGGGAAAGGATGGCTGGCATGCAATGCGTTTTCGATTGTCGGTGCGTGTCCAGGTCCAAGTCCAAGGGGGCCTCCTGATTTGCCGCCCAGCTGCCTTCCTGTATAGAATTGTTTCTTTCTTTCCTGGGCTGGGGGGGAACGGATTTCTGCCTGCTTGGCTTCCTTCAAAGAGGGGTCTTGACTTCATGCACACAGTAAGATCTTTCAAGTTACAGGACTAAGTGAAACCGCAAGAAAGATTTCAAAGATCGGCTCGTCAGTCGGGCTCTTCCTTCCTCTTTGCGCGCACGGACTGGCCAATGATAAAAAAATATAACGGGCAAGCAAGTGAGCCATTGGAATGGCTGTGTGGCAACGTTTCTTTCGCATCGATCATTCTTGTTTTTGCCTGCCTACCTGCCTGCCTGCATGCATGCTTGGCCTGTGCCTGTCTGCCTTTGCATGATTCACTCATTCAATCCTGCAACGTCCTATCCTCTCCTCTCCTCTCCTCTCCTTTAAGAGCTATAGTTTAAGAGAGATTGATCGACGAAGGAAAGGCTGCACTGCTTGCAGGTCGGTGGAGAAGTTAAACTGCATGCGGGCAGCTTTTTTGCGGGCTAGCAAACGATTGTTCGTTCTTCGAAAGTAAGCAAAAAAGGAAGGAGGGAAGAAAAGGAGTGGGGATAGAAGCATGGAGCGAAGGAAGACTCTTCGCCTCGACATGCAAACCCCCCCCTAGTGAATGCCCTGAATCGCCCTAGCTGTCGCATAATGCAGGTACGTACGTGCAAGGAGGAGGGCACACCCGTTCCATATTCCCCCTACCTACCCACCTATGCATCCATGCAGGGAACACCTCGGAAGGAAGGAGGGCCACCCATACACCCATACAGGGAACACCTCGGAAAGAAGGAGGGCCACCCATGCACCTATGCAGGGAACACCTCGGAAGGAAGGAGGGCCGTGAGCGAAGGACAGATCATCACCAGAGCAAGCTCTATGCCAGTCAATCTCTCTCCCTCTTTCTCTTTCTCTCAGGTGCATGCATAGGGCGGACCGACTTTGCCGATCGAATGGAGTTATAGTCAATCGCTCCGACAGCGCACGATACACATATGTACACACACACATGCTCACAGGCATGCAGACCGGCAGACAAACAAACAAACTAACAACAAACGAGATAGACATGAAGTTAGAGAGTTAATCAAACAGGCAGACCGTAAGAAGACCACCAAATTCGATCACTGTGGATGAACGTGAGGAGCAATACAATCACACATTCATATATTCAGGCTCCAAGCAGCACCGCACGAAGCTTATACAAGGCCATAGCACTAGACACCACAATAGAAGAACGAATTCTTTCCTCTTACTCCACCTACCTACCCCTTTACATCATTCCATCTGGCGACTACTCCTGCCCTGTAACCGACTACCCCAACTGTCGACGACAACATGCCACCAGCCAACCCCTAAGCTGATAATTGATTTGAAAAACACCTCCTCCTTGTCGTGAACAGAAAATCCAAAAGCGCTCAGGTCCAACCGGTTTCGGGCTTATCAAGCCTTGTCAGGAACAACGCTATACAGAGTTCTAAGCTCAAGACTGAAGTCTTTGGCTGAAATCACTTTAATACTCTTCTGTTTGTTGATGCTAAACTAGCAAGAAATAGAGGCAGTTCAAGCTTCTTTCCAGAAACAACAATCGTTGTTGAGCGTGGACGGTAGCCACCTTTTTTTTTGGAAGCCATTTTTTTTCGGTATGACGTGCGGTGCGCGGCCAGGTTCTATATCTATGCGCGGTACTAAGGGGTATGGGTGGGCCATGGACGGGCCCGTTTGCGTGTTTGCACTAAATACAGAACATTTAAATAAGACAAAATCATTTATTTCTACAATTGCAGAAGCTGGAGCTAAGTAGAAGCCTGCTTATCAGTACTTCTACATAGACTACCTTTCATGAGGGTATACATCACATCAAAGCCACCCCCATGAAGGTCCAGCTGATTATTATGCGGCAGCAGCTGCTGAAACACCAATTAATATTCACTTACAATTGATTACTTCCAAAAACATTTATTAATTTTCATTTTTGAGTCAATGTCCAGCTGCCTGTTTCTTTCTGGTCTTTTTCTTCCATTCACTTTTCAACATAGAGAGCAGGTTCGGAAGGTTACGTCGTGCAACCATAATGCGGCAAGCTGTCTTTCTTTGGAGCTGACGTCTAAAGAAACTAACAACAGGATCTAGTTGAGTAGATTCTTGTACCTTGAAGAAGAGATCATTAGATCTTTTCTGCGTGCTCATTGCTTCTTTCAAGGGGTTATCGGCATTTTGCACAGCTCGCACTGCTTCAGCTCTCAATTGGTTGATGGAGGTGAGGACTTTCTTTCTTTCTTTCTCTCTGTCTGTGAACTTGACTCTGCTTGCTTCTTAGAGAAGGAGGGGGAGGGGGTATCCCCTCCGCATGAAACGCAGAAGAACCTCAACCTGCTCCTTCTTGAAAACTGCTTCATATGTACAGAGACGCAGACATCAGATTAATTCTGCTCTCACCAGTGGCAGTTTCGTTCGCTTTCTGTGCGCTGATATCTATGCCAGATATTGATGTGCATTCAGTGCCTTCGTATGAGGATGAACCTCCAAGGTAATGAATTCCCGCTCCCAGCGTGCTGCCCACAGCTCTACATCAAGGTGGATGATGGGTATGTGGAATAAGTCCTTTGCTGCCACTATCAAGTAACTGCCAAAGCACAAACATGTGTGTGGGTCTGTGTATGTGAAGAAGGTGTCAAAAAAAGAAACCAGAGCTTCTTTTGTACTGTTAATCCATTCAAACAATGCATCATCAATGTAACGGTCATATTTATTCAAGGCAGAGGGCTTGCTGTCACTGAACAGAAAACCTTTGAATATACGCGCCAACACCAGCTTCGCCATCTTCCCACCTGCCGAAGAACCCATTGGCACACCCCCTTTCTGTTTGAAAAAAGAGACGTTCCCTTCTTTGTCAGTATATTGAAATACGACATACAGTAGAAGCCAAAACATGGCTCTCCAAATGGCGAAGAATTGATTCTCTCTCCATTCTTTTGGCTCGTAAGGCGGGCGTTCCTTCTCTATGTATGGGAGCATGTTCCTGCAGAAAAACTCTTTGTTCTCGTTCAAAACTTTGAACAGAACTTCAAGGATTTTCGACTGGTCCAGGGAGGTGTATAGGGAAAAAACATTGGCAGTGGTGAGGAAGGAAGAAGCGTGAATTCTTTTCCCTTCGTACTTTCTAACTACCTCTGCAGATGTGATTATATGCTGGCTGTGTGCTGTAGAAAAAGGCTGTAGTGCGATGGACACAATGCGATGTAGAGGAGAGAAGAGTGAGGAGCAAAGAGGGATGATTGGACGCCCCACGATCGGGTTTTTGTATATCTTGATAATCATAAAGAATTCAAGGAGCGTGGCGTGCTCGATCCGCGCTGCCGTTTCCTTCCTTACATATAGAGAGAAAGACAAATCAAAGAATTCAAGGCAGTCGGCCAGTTCGCGCACAAGCTTCTTCTCTTCCTCTATAGGATTACATGAGATCGTCTCGTATGCCTCAGGATCCCCAAGTTTCCTCAAGGCTTTCTTGTCATACCAGACTGGGCTGATTGCACCCACTCCCATTCCCTTATCCGTCATTCCCACCCTTATCCTCATGCCGAGCGTTTCTATTGCATTCATCGCGTGAGAAGAAAGGTTAGATTTGGCAGGCGGAAAGAGAGAGGGACCCATCTCATGCATTGCATCGATCAGAGGTTTGACTGACAATCGTGACAGCGCAGACTGGTCAATGTTTTTCTTGTCCATCCATCAACCCGAAGAGGAGAAAAGACGCGGCAGGCCTTCATTTGTTCTTCCTTGCTTCTCAAAGAAATTCTTCTAGTCTACTGTGTGAGCCAGCTCGTTCAGACTACTTTCGAGTTCCGATTGTAATTTATGTAGAGGCATTGGAGCATCTACTAGAAACTTTGCCCCCCGTGTGAGGAGCTCTTTCTCTGTAGAGGAAAGCTCGCTGGGTTCGATACCAATCACATGCCAACACAATGGCAGAAGGTTTGCCTCTGCAGTCGGAACAGGGAGTCTCAGCCAGGTCTCGTTCATAAAGCTCTTCACAATCTTTTCTTTGAAATTCTCCTTTTCCGTTTCCACTCTCATAAGTCTCATGACACATTCATGCTGAAGATCAGCGTGGTTGATCCCTTTCCAGTCTGTGGAAGAGATTCATGAATATGGATGGGAAGAAGACAACAAACAAGCCGTTTTTGACAGGGAGGAAATAGAAGGGGAGGAAGAAGAAGAGGAAGAGGAGAGAGCCTGACAAGAGGAGGCGAGGGCTACAACAGCATCATTTGAAACATTCTCTTCTAGATGGAGGGCATTCACATAGAAAGACCGTGTACAGAAACTCATGGGGAATAAATTTAGCAGCAGGGCAGAGAGCATTGGATACAAGATGGACAGTTTCTGAGAGTAGAGGGGAGAGGGGAAATAAAGGCGGAAGAGTGGGTAGAAAGGTCGCACGTGAATCCTGTCATGGGTCTTTCTTTCGATCCTTAGAGACGAAGGGAGTTCAACCCCTTCCTCCCCTACCTCCTCTGAGTAACCCTCAAACGGACCCTCGAAAGGAACCATAAAAGGCTCCCCAACTACCTCCTCTCCTCCTAGGCCCGCCTCATCCCCCCCATCCACCTCTGCTTTGTTGGTTCTGTTGGTGGAGCCTTGCAGGCGGAGAACCGTTCTGATGGAAGTATTGCTGGTGCAAACCCGACTGACCACCCTGTTCTATGTACGAGGGGTGATACCCTTGGGCCTCAGGACCCTGGGGGTGATACCCTAGGATTTCAGGACCTTCGAGGCGATACCCTTGGACCTCAGGTCCCTGGAGGCGATACTCTTGGACCTCAGGACCCTGGGGGCGATGCTCTTGGACCTCAGGACCCTGGGGGCAATACCCCTGGACCTCAGGACCCTGAAAGCGATACCTTTGGACCTCAAAACCCTGGGGGCGATACCCTTGGACCTCAGGACCTTAGAGGTGATACTCTTGGACCTCTAGACCCTGAAAGCGATACCTTTGGGCCTCGGGACCTTAGGGGTGCGGGTTTTGGCCTTGGCCAGCGTGGGTTTGCTGCACTCGAGCATTAGAGGAGTGCTGCATATAGCTGAAATTTCCGTCTCCCCTACCTGCTTCCCCGTCTGAGCGGAGTTTTTTCTGCTGCTGCTCTGTTTTGTCTTCCGTCTGCTTCCCTTCTGCATTGCCGTCTCTCTCCTGCAGAGCCGCTGAGGAGTCGGTGGGAGCATTTCTTTTCTGCCCACTCTTGTAGTTTTCTGTGACAGTCTGGGTTTGGTCTTTCTTCTGTCTGTTCCCTTTCTTCTTTTTCTGAGTGTTTCCCCCTCTTTTCTCTGCATCACCTGGGGGGGCTGATTTTTTGTGTTGACTTTTCTCTTTGGGGAGGGGGTGGGGGGCAGAGGTCGAAGAGAGGGTTCCATCACCCTTTCCTTTCAGACGCAAGTCAACTTCCTGCTTCACGGTGTGGGAGACCGTGTGTTTGAGCACTTGCATGAGGGACATAAGCCCTCCAGGCATACGCTTCTCAATCTCTTTCTCGAGAAAGTTGAGTTCGTTTCCGTACCTCTCTGCCTCCGTCTGAGCGTTACGTATTTCCATCGCCTTCTGTCTTACCCTCTCGCTCTGCGCTCTGAATTGGCGGAGAAGGATTGCGGGTACGACTGCATCGATGTGGGCGGCTTTGAAACCAGGCAGATCCTGAAACACGCAAGCGTTCTTGTCTGCTACTTCAAGGATCTCGAGCGCATCTCTGCAGAAGGCCACGACCTCCCCAGATCTCGCCTTAATGCGAGCCTGCAGATAAACCGACAGAGGAGTGCGAGTTATAATCAGTGGCTGCACGTCCCTTCTTACTTGTAGAGTATCACTCAGGAACTCACTCTGCAAGTGAAGAGGGAAAGGAAGGAAAAGCAGAAAACAGGTTCTGTCAGTACCTTCGTGCGTGCTCCTCTCATTTCCTTTCATTTTCTTTCTTCCATACCTTGCTCAATCGGCTCCCAACACGCATTAGTCCTGTGAGGGCCATTTGAGAAAGCAGGGAGAGAAGAGGGGAAAAGAAGGCGAAAAGAGAAGTAGTTATCCTACGTTTCTATTCCGTTTCATTTTTCTTTTACTCTTTTTTGCTTTCTTTTCGTCTTTGACTTCAATTCTTTCTTTACATTCTTTTTCTTTTTGTTTCCTTGTGGAGTGAGACTGTTGTTTTCTATCCCTTTTTCTGACAGCCGAGCGTTTCTTAGGAATTCGCACGTCATATCAGTTAGGGAGGGTAAAAACTCTAGTTTCCGTTTTCTTTGTTTTTTTCCTTCTGAGAGGGGAGTGTTACCCTGGATCTCACCCTGTATCTTTACAAACGAGAGAAAAAAAAAAAAATTGCCAGCTGAGTATGTTTTCTCGGTTCTTTTTCTTCAATCTGAGAAGGGAGTGTCACTCAGGATCTCACTCCCTTTCTCGAGAAGTGAGAGAAAGAAAGAAAGAGAAAGGAGGGCGCTTATACAGGGGTGTGTCGATGTGTCTTACCAGGTTCACTTTCTCTGCTCATTTTCTTCTGAGAGGGGAGTGTCACTCAGGATCTCACTCTGTATCTTGAGAAGAGAAGTCTCTCAGAAAAAGATCACTGAATGGCTTTACGACGTTCAGCCTTTTCCTTTCCCTATATATCATCATTGTCGTTTCTTCTTATGTGTCGTCATCAATTACCAGCCGTTGCCTCTCGTTCTATCGTTTTTTTCTTTCATTTCTTCTTATGTGTCGTCATCACTTACCGGCCGTTGCCTCTCATTCTATCCTTTCTCTCTTTTTCCTGAATCTTTCTCTCTCATTTCTTCTTTTTCTGAACATCCCATTCTCATTTCTTCTTTTTTTGAACCTTTCTCTCTCTGTGTCGGTAACTTGAGTGTCGCTCAGCATTCACTCTGTCAGCGAGACAACACGGAGAGGAGAGGGCAGATGGAGAGCAAAAAACGAGAGGTGGATACTGTGTGACAGACCTTGTTGACCTCCTTCTGCACTTGGCTGAATTTCTCCTGTATGGCCGTTTAGATCAAGTCGAGGAAGGACTTAAGCATGTATTTCATGGAGCCGGTGCTTTTTATGATAGCTTCCTGGGCCTTACAAAGGCTGGGATGCCAGAATCTAGGGTCAAGGAGCAGCCTTTCCAGGTTCATCAACCAGATATCATCACTATCGTAGGCTGAATTCAGACCTGTACGATTTGCTGTGGGTGGCTGGGCTTCGGGTGGCTAGGCTTCGGGTGGCTGGGCTCCGGGTTGCATTACAGCTTCTTGCTGTCTCTGCTCACCTCTCTGCTCCCTTCGCTCGTCTCCCTACCCCTGCACTTGTCCTTGCCCCTGCTCCTGCTCCTGATTGGGTACCTGCGGGCGAAGTCTGTTCTCTTCCCCAACTTGCCTCTCTGAATCATCCTCGTCGTCGAACCACAAATCATAACCCCCTTGCCCGTTGTTACTTTGCTCGATATGGGCTACGATGTCCACATCCCGCAAGTTGCTGCTCACGCTTCCCCTTGACGTACGGGGCTCGGCACTTCGAAGTCCGTTCCTGTTCATATCGCTGGGTTCTGCGAGTCCCCCCATGGGGGCAACGTCGACTGCTGCTGCGGCTGCTGCAATATGCCCGTTCACATCGGGCCCGTTGGCGTATGCATCTGCTCTATTGCCGGGAGGAGCTGCCTGAATGGGCGCAGGGGCAGGATCGGAGATGGAGACGGGTGATGGGTGCAGATCTGAGGCCTCGGGAGAAGGAATGAGGCCGTACTTTTGGGGGTAGGCTCTGACTTTAGCCAGGAGCTGGTCTGCATGGACGGGGAAGCGCTTGATCAGCTTAAGGTTTGTCTTATCGATGATGGTGATCAAGTCGCCATCCACATCTTCGGTCTCGAGAGAGAATTTTCTGTTCTTCCAGTCAAGGACATTCTCGAGGATTAGATGGGGAGGGAGAGTACCGGCCTTTGCCAGTTGCTGAATAATGGAGGTGAGGAAATATGGCTGCTTCCCCAGGCCCAGCTCCCGCCTCTTCTCCTCATTGATCCCATCCAAGAGGAAAAAACGAGTCTGTCCTATTTGGATACACTTATCGAAACGATGGAAAGTCCGCCCTGTGTGCACGATCTCTTTTGGAGTAGAGTTCGACAGGGGGATAAAATATTTATGCAGATAAGAGTTACTCTCTTCGTCGCTCATTCTGAACGCGAGGACTGGAAAGAAGGAGAAACAAGGTGGAGGGTCGGTTAACTTATTAACTAATAATTGATTTGAAGAACACCTCCTCCTTGTTGTGAACAGAAAATCCAAAAACGCTCAGGTTCAACCGGTTTCGGGCTTATCAAGCCTCGTCAGGGACAACGCTATACAGAGTTCTAAGCTTAAGACTGAAGTCTTTGGCTGAAATCACTTTAATGCTCTTCTGCTTATTGATGCTAGACTAGCAAGAAACAGAGGCAGTTCAAGCTTCTTTCCAGAAACAACAATCGTTGTTGAGCGTAGACGGTAGCCACCTTTTTTTTCGGAAGCCACTTTTTTTCGGTACAACGTGCGGTGCGCGGCCGGGTTCTATATCTATGCACAGTGCTAAGGGGCATGAATGGGCCATGGGCGGGCCTGTTTGCGTGTTTGTGCTAAATACAGAACATTCAAATAAAACGAAATCATTTATTTCTACAATTGTAGAGGCTGGAGCTAAGTAGAAGCCTGTTTGTCAGTACTTCTACATAGACTACCTTTCATGAGGGTATACATCACATCAAAAGATCTTTTAATTCTTCCTGCAGGAAGAATTAAAAGATCTTTTGGCATAAGAATTTGGAGGTAGGGCTCCTGGGTGGACTAAGACCCAGTGCCACTGGCCAGTGCCGGGCCTCACCCAGAAAAAACAAGAACGCTATGATGGCCGGTCGTGGGCAAGGGCTGCAAGGCTCTCTGGCTAGAGGCCATAGATCGACCAGGCTTTCAAAAGCTAAGCATTTACCTCTTGCACGGTCATAGTGCTCAACATTTGTTTGGTTGAACTACCTTTTGTGGGTGTTAAATCGGCAGATCTGTTTGTGGACATTCATTCTTACCTTTCATGGGGGTTGCCCGCTGTGTGCTCCCTCCTTACATCAGTGTGCAGATTCGGCGTATTCCATTAGAAGTAAAAGTTAGCTTGTTTATGCATTACACTGCACATTGTCACATGCCTGCAGAGTCTGCAATCACTCCCCGACATATCAACATACTATAACTCTTTTACCTCACTCACGTCCAACAATTTCTAACATACACACCACAAACCTATTAAACCTTATCTTTAAAAGTTGTTTTGTAATGAACTAGAGAGTCCAGTCAAGGACAGTCCAGTTAATCTTATGGTTCTCTATACAGGAATAATACTGCACGACTTCTGTCCGGCTTCTGCTCTCATCTATTGAGAGTTGCTTTATCGAATCACTCGAAGTATTGCGCAAATCAACTTCATAACATGGATCAATGCATGCATGCTCTCCGTAATGCCTCCAGCCGCGCTGCCCCGATAAGCAACGCCACGGCTTGGAACCGGCCGAGTCGGGCCGACTACTGCACGACCGCCGCCGCCTCTCTATAAGTGGCTGATTACATGACTTCCTTTTTTTTTTTTTTTTTACAGGACAATCGGAAAATCTGATGGGGACGATGTCACACTGTCAGGACAAGGGGAGAGGGAAGCGAAATAAGGGAGTAAAAGCTCAATTGACATGGGCTTTGTGAAAGGGTCAGCCACATTGGAATGGGAAGGGACGAACGAAAGGCGGATGGAAGCTTCATCCAGCGCATCACGGAGGGAAAGGGTGTGCAAGACGAGTGTGTAGGGCGATTTTTCGATGATGCAGAGCTGAAGTGACTCTATGACGGATTGGAGGGCACGCTCGGTCGGACAGGGCATCTCACTGGAAACCAGCTTCAGTAAATCATTTGAGTCTACCCCCACTTCCACTGTGACTCCCGCTTTCCAGACGCACCGCAGGACAGGCAAGAGGCACTCTAAGAAATCAACGAGGTCATGAGCAGCATAGAGCTCTGCTCGGGTGGAAGACCTGGCGACTCGCTTCTGAGAAAAGGCCCGCCAGTGCAGGATGGCAGACTTCAAAGTGAAGAGCCACCCAGACTGTGGATGTGCATTTCCTGCAGACCCCAACGCGGCATCGCTCCATGACTTAGTGGAGAGGGGGGACGATGTGGGAGGGACATCAGAGCGGGGGATACGGAGGATACGGGAGGTTGCAGTGCGACAAACATAACGGAGAAGGGAAAGGAGGTAAGCAGCGTCGGCTTGAGTGGGAGCGGACGAATGACGGCTCAGTTGATTGCACCCTTGGGACAAGTCAAGGCGAGTATCTCGTGCAACCTACGAAAGACACCCCAGCTGTTCACGAAAGGCTTTGCCTTCCTGGGTTGTCAAGAGATGAGGCGGTTCAGAAGGAAGCTCGCGAGACGATGGGGGGAGGGGGAACAAATCGAGAGAAGGAACGGGAGCGGAAGAGGGAGCGGATGCAGAAGAATCCTCAGACTTTCCCATACCTTCAGGAAGGGGGAGAGACAGGAGGTACTCGGTTTGGTGGATATGCACGGAGTCTCGTGACACATTGAAATTCACCCCTGCCCAGCGAAGGGTTCCGTTCTTGGGTTTGGTGATCTTCATCTGGTAACCTCCTTTGGCTGCGATCTCGCGCGCAAGCTGAACTGCAGAGCGACCAATGGGCAAGATGGCAAAGTCATCAACAAAAGTGGGGAGAATCCCAAGGAGGTGTGAAGTGGGGGCCTCAGGCTTACCCGTCCATTTCCACCACATTCCTCGAACAGAGGAAGGCACCCACCCTGCTGCTGCGAGCGTCTTGTTGCGAGAGCGGTCCCATAGATTACCAGAATCGCGGAGTCCGTAAAGCGCTCGGTTGAGGAGCCACAGGAACTGCCCATGGTTGGGGTGATCTTTTGGGGGATGGACGTAAAGGGAATCGGAACGGAGAGCCGTGAGATATGCTGTTTTCACATCGGCCACAACTATTTCACGGGGGTCAAAATCAGAATGGGCAAATGCCATGGCAAGGGCAATACGTATAGCAGACTGGGAGGCGGTAGCGTAGGACGTGGTGACTCCTTCACTGCGGTCGAAGAAAGGAGTGCCGTCAGCAACGACTCTAGACTTGTAAGTCCAAGCACCTTCCTCAACACGCTTCTCGGTGTCAACAAAATGCGTGGGTACTGCAGAGCGGCGGTGCTTGGCGTCTACTTCGGCAATCGGGACTCGCTTGTATGCATCGTTATCGGCAAGGGACTGTAACTCGGCGGTACGGGACTGGGCTCTCCCGTCGAGTTGTTCTACTGTGAGCCCCCGGCGGGGGAGGGGGATGTGAGTGGTCGCAGCTTGGAACGCACCAGGCCCCACCTCATCGTCCTCGTTCCACAAGTACACAACAGAGGCACCTGCAACGGGAGTCGGGTGGGGGGGAGGAGGGAAGATGGCAGCCGCAGCTGTTGAGGAGGCAAGAGAGTCGAAAGACAACCGATTGGTGGGGAACACAGTTTTTGGGCTGGCCAGAAGAACACTTCGGTAAGTGTCACAAAGGTGGGAGGGGAGGGTTCCCTCGGCAGAGAGGATAATGTTTCTCTCCACCACCTCTTCTGGCACCAGAAAACAAAGCTCGGGCCCACACCCAGAAGGTTTTTGCGCACCGTACAAAAGTTTGGGGCGGCCCCTGAGAGGGCATCATGCAGGCTGCATACGTCGGCTGGCAAGAGGCTGCTTGCCGTTTGATCCCCATGCCTGAACCTCAACCCGTCCCTCACCCTCAGAGTCGACAGCACGGACGCTACCAAGGAAGCAGCGGCCTGTATTCTCATCCCACCAAAGAATAAGCTCATCTTTGCCAAAATCGGTGATGTCAAACTTGGGGGAAGAATGCGGGGCAGACGAACACGGCGAGTCAGAAGACTGCTGCTGCTGCTGCTCCTGCTGCTGAGAAGACCCAACGGATGTGTTTGCACGCTCGGGAGGGGAATCCGACGGCAACGGAACGACATAGACGGGGTCGGGGTTAGGGCTGTCATTGGGACGGATGCATCTGCGATGTGACAGGATGGGACGTCCTGAAGGGAGACGTAAACGGAACACATGCTCGCTAATGCGCTGCAGCACAGTCGCAGGAGTGTACAGGGGGGCAAGTTTGGCGCGGGGGTGATCGGGGTGATGATACAAAACAGACGAGCCAATGGGAAAGGGAGACGTCTCGGCAGAGGGACGACGGGAGGTCTGAAGAAGGTCACGCAGGGCGTTGATGGGAGGACTGGGTGGCTGGGCACCCTAGCGTCGCTTAAAGGGGCTCTTGTGAGAGGATCCTCGAGGCTGACGATTGTATTTGGCTGTCGCAAGAGAAGCAAACTCCTTCCAATGCGAATCGTGAAGACCACGATCTCTCAAAATGCCCCGCAAGATCGTGAGCCACTCACGATGGGAACGCTCTGTTTTGCCGAGAGAGTGGTGGCTGCCCACAGGGGTCAAGGGGTTTGTGGCTTCCCGCTCAGCCAACCACTCACACCAGTCGCCTTGAAATTCGGGTCCGTGATCGGTCATCGCCTCAGGAGTGAGGTCACCCTCCAGACTGCGGGACCAACAATCATAGGCGGCACGGATTATGGTGGAGTCTTTTGTTTCAACTACCTCTTGAGCGAGCCAATCATCATGCTGATCTTGGATGTGCAACGAGTACCCCCCCTTCAACCCCATCAACAGGTCACAACACACTCGCTGCCCGGGGCGATCGACCTTCAAAGACCCCCGGTTGCCGTCCCCCCCATGCCTCGGCTTCACATGTGCATACGTACCCCCTCGGATGCATGGGAGCAGGGCACGTTGAACGGCATGGCGGGAAATGCTGCTACGACCGGGAAGGAGGTCAGAAAGGGACGCACGGAGGGAACGCCAAGTGGCCTCGATGCCTGCGTGTCCTAACCATTCGTGATGTGCGCGGATGAGTTCATCAACAGTGGCTTTTATTGAGATGGGAGGGGGGTCCTGTGAGGAAGGAGATTGGGGCTGCTGAGTGGAGGCTGGAGAACTGTCACAAGATGAAGAAACGGGGGAAGAGACAGCAGATTCTCCCGAATGGGCTTTCACAACATGAGACTAGATACGATTTCCTCGTTGGTGCTTCCTCTGTTTGGCTGCCTTCAAACGAGTGGGGAGGTGCCCATTTGCAAGGACAACAGGAGAAGGAGACAACGGAGGGGACACAGGCAATGCAGGACCCACCGCAACGGCCTCTAGAGACACAGAATGGGAATTCGAAACGGGTAGGGACTCGGGCGGGGAAGTCCTGTCTATCTCCAGAGGCAGAAAAAACAGGTCATTTTCTGCATGGAGAAAATTGATAACGGTGGAGAGGAGTTCTAAAGATCCAGTCTGATTGTCAAATCGCGCGTCTAGTTTGATGAGACGCTGATTGCCGATGAGTAGAAGGGTGACTGCTTCTGTTTCCATGATGGAGGGTTTCAACACAGCAGGCTGCCCATTCAGTTTGCAAGGAATGATGGCACGGCGCCGCATCCTCACTTTCGTTCGACAAGCAGTCACAACTGAAAGAGGGTTCGGCAAATCAGTCTCAGTCCACTGCAACCCTGACTCTTCAGCATGCTTGTTCAGCCAGCCACGAGTACACGTAGTGCCACTTGCACCCAGATCAAGCAAACACGCAAAACCGTCAAAAGAGAAATCAGAAGAAACCGGAAGAGAAAAAACTGACTTTGATAAATGCCCCGCAGCGGCGGCTGCAGGGGAGGCGTCCGAATCTGCATCCGATGCCTCTGACTCATTCGTCTCGCCAGTCAAGGCCCCTCCCTGCTGACGAGCACGCCCGCTTCCTGACCCTGTAGGCTGTCGACCCCTCTTTCCCTGCCCGCCCCTGTTCCCCCCGGACCTGCCCCCGCCCCCGCTGTAGCCGTAGGCCCTCAAGAGGGCAAAGTGGTCACGGGCGAGTTCACAGTCACCAGTCTTGTGTCCCCAGTGATCACAGTCGCTGCAGTAGTGCTGTTTCAAGTACTCTTCGGGACGGTGGCTCCTGTGCTCACAGTGAGGGCGCCTGCGAGACGGCCCACTCGCGCGGGACCAAGGGTGGCCGTTAGTGGAGCAACCGGTCATGTTCACGCCGTGCGTTTGCTCTGGAACAGACGGGGTGGCAGGGAGACGGGAGAAACAAGAAGGCTGGGCAAAGTGACGGAATTTTGCTACTGCACCGTCATCGCCGTCGAAAGGCATATGGGGGGCGATGCTACTTTCGACATTCGCACGCACGGTGCTGTCGGAGATCCCGTTGATGAGGACCAGGGAAGTCAGCTGCCCCTGACGACGGGTAAGGGGGTCAAGGAGGGGAACAAGCTTGTTCTCTACCCTCCATGTGCTGAGATCAGTTTTGTCCCCCACCCCGGACCACACAGGGACAACCTCTTCCTGCAACGAGAGACGGGAAATTACTCAACAGGCCGACTTTACCATCTCAATGTACTTCTCAACGTTGGGGGAGTTGGAAGTGGACAGGGTGAAGAGAGAGCGGAAGTTTGTGAACATCCGCTTATGTTCGGTCTCCCCCAACAACTGCAAGATAAGGTTCTTGCAGTGTTCAACATCATTGGACTCGGGAGGCGAGAGATCCGAGACGAGATCATAGAGCTCAGGGTATTTCTGCAAACCCTGGCGGAAGGCTGCTGCATGGATGTCAGACGGCGCACTGGCAGGCTGCAATTTGCAGTGGTCTTCAAATGCCTTGACAATCGCGACTCGACCCCCATGCGTGTCCTTGTAGGGGAGCTCGCACTTCCATGGGGCGAATTTCCCCGTGTCAGTGGTAGGGGTGGGAGTCGGAGACGGAACAGAAGCCGACTGAGAAAGAAATATTTGCGCCAATTTGGTGATATTGGCGGTAAGAATATCCAAGTCAGAGGGGCTAGGGCTTTGATCAGACGAGGTTTTCGAGATGAAACGACCGTCAGCCCCACGAGGTTGGTCTTCGTCCGAAGTTGGCATCAGAGAGGGAAAGAGACACTCTGATGGAGACCAACAGACCCTGAGGAGGAGAAGAAGGAAAGGACCAACTGCTACCATGTAATAAACTAGAGAGTCCAGTCAAGGACAGTCCAGTTAATCTTATGGTTCTCTATACAGGAATAATACTGCACGACTTCTGTCTGGCTTCTGCTCTCATCTATTGAGAGTTGCTTTATTGAATCACTCGAAGTATTGCGCGAATCAACTTCACAACATGGATCAATGCATGCATGCTCTCCATAATGCCTCCAGCCGCGCTGCCCCGATAAGCAACGCCACGGCTTGGAACCGGCCGAGTCGGGCCGACCACTACATGCCTGCCGCCGCCTCTCTATAAGTGGCTGATTACAGTTTATACTTTCATGCAGGTAAAAAACAATAAATAGAATCATTTTAAGTGCTTTAAAGACTTAGTTTTTTATATAAAATTGAGTGTGATATATAGAAAATTAAAAGTCAGTGTTTAAGTCACTTTCTAGTACAAAAGTTTTAATTGTCAGTACAGTCAGTTTCTTATTCGCACAGTCACGCACACAGACAGGGAAAGAGACGAAAAAACACAGATCGAGGCAGTCCATCAGTCAGCCAGGTAAAGATTGAATAATGCATCCATCACGTAAAATCCCCAGACAGGAGTTTGCCCAGCCGGACAAGACCCGGCCATCTGCTTTCCTCCGAATGCGTTTTTTTTGTCTCTTTCATGCAGCCGGGCTTGACGAATTTTAATTTTGTTGTGCTCTTGTCCTGCCCTGCCTCTTTCTCTTTCTGCTCCTTCATTTGCTTAACTGTCTTTTCCCATTCCCATTCCCTTAAAAAGTCCTCCAAAGTCAAACTTTCCGAGGTCAAGACCCATTCCCCTCAACGCCCCCATCTCCTTCATGTCGTCGAAGAACCCCTTTCCGCTGAGGAGGTCGGAGATGTCCATCATTTTGGCCAACTCTAGGTTCTTGGAGCCATCGAAGAAGCCAGGCAGCTTCATGCCCTGCTCGTCGCTCATGCCGTCGGAGGCCTTGGTGGCGGCTCTGTTCCATGCGAAGATGTCGTCCGTCACGTACTTCCCTGTGCCGTTCTTCTTCGAGGCCTCCTCCATCAGTCTGCGTGCTCCGTCGGCATCGTTCTTGTACTCTCCAGAGTAGGACAGCTGCTCTTGCCACTCCTGCAAGAAGGGCGTTTTAAGGGCAAAAACCGCATGAGGGAAGAACCTTTAATTTTTCTGAAATCAGTCAAGTGTCTCCCAGGGTTTACAACGATCGAGGCTTACGACTTCATTCATTCATTCATTGATTGATTGATTGATTGATTACACCCACTCTTTCCAATTCCTTCTAGCTCTTCTATGACCTCTGAGGGAGCTAGAAAGCAAAATTCATTTTTGGCTACGAGCCGACCTCCCAGCACAGAAGGATCAGCTTTGACTACACGTGTGCGGACAGACACACACACACACAGACAGACAGACAGACAGACAGACAGGAAAGTAGAAGTTCCCCGCTGTCTCCAACGAATTCCACTGGAAGCCTCAAACCAGGCCTAGCTGGGTCATGCATGTGCGTGAGGTGAGGTGACGTACCTCCAGCCAGAGTTCAAAGTCGGGGATCTGTCCCTCTCCGAGGACCTCCCCGAGAGAGAGAGCCTGCAGTCCCGCGATTTTGATTTCCTTCGGGATCAGGTTCTCCATGCCCTCGAGGACCTGGATGGCCTTCAGGGCAGACTTGGGCATGTGGGGAATGTCTCTGATCACATCCGAAGGGTAGGGGATGGTGCAGTGGGGGTCGAACACCTTTCCGTTGAAGAGGTCGTAGGGGACAATAAAGATGACCTGCAGGCAGGCAGACAGACAGAAACGGACGCACAAGAGCATACAAACGGATCGACGGGAGTGATCGCGCAATGAACGCTTGAGGGGGGGGAGAAATCTTTGTCTTGTCTGTCGAGCATTGATTCCTATCATCTCTGGTGAAGAAAGAAAGCTTTAGCCAAACATGAAGGGAAAATGAGACAGACAAAGGAAGAGAGTAGCTAGGTGCATTTCATTACTAGAAAGAAAGAAAAAGGAGAAAGAAAACAAGCGACAATGAGTACACATGCATCAATGTATCGTTCTTTTGAGCTAGTCCTGGCTGGCCTGCATCGATCAATGAATGATCCTTCCTTCCTTCTTCCTTCATCGGCTGCATGATGTTCTTTTGTGGTTCAGAACTGAAAGCTAGGCCTCTCTCTTTCTCTCCCACTTCTTCACAAGCAGAGATAATCTATGACTGCTCTTCTCTCCCTGAACGAACTCCCGAACGATGTTTATTACTTTATAATCATTTCGCACTGACCAATTAAATGAAGAAACTCAAGTACGCACTGACTGACCTGCACTCTGGGAACGGGGCCTCCTGTGGGATCGGCAAGGACCCATCTGGGGCAGATGACAGTGGGGGCGTTGGGGATGACGTAGAAGCTTCGGAGCTTGATGTTCTTTCTGATTCCGACCGTGCCCAGAACCTTGTCGGGAATGGGGATCGTGGGGAGGTCCTGGCTTCCGACTGTGACGATGGTCTCGCGGACAGGGAAGACGTCTGCGTAGAAGAATGTGATGGTGCTGCGGATATCGATCTTTGCGTCCTTTGCCTTGAACTTCGGATAGTCGTCGTACCGCTTGACCTTTGAGACTTGGCCGAAGTCGGTACGGCGCCAGACCCAGTCCTCAAAGATGTCGGGAATTGCGACGGTGGGTGTGAGGAACTGTACAGGGGCGAGGACGAGTGTGGGTACAAAACCGAAGAGGGGGGCGTTGTGTGTGACGGGTGCAAGGAAGAGTGTGGGAGCACCAGTCCATGTCGGTGCCTGTGTGAACACAGGCGCACCGAAAAGGACCACCGCCAGAACCCAGAAGGGGGCGTTGTAGAAACGGGGGGACAGGATCATTGCGGGTGCAAGAATGAAGAGAGGTGCCATGACGAAAGCGGTTCCGAGCACCAGGGCAGGTGCAAGGATGAGCTGATAGGAGCACACGATGGTGGGGGAGAGGACCTTTGCGGGGGCTCTCTTTGTGATGGGCACCTTGGGACCGCACTTGTACACAAGACTCTTCTTCTTCTTCTTGGCAGGGGGGGCGGCGGGGAGTGCACCACCTGAAGCAGGGGCAGCCTCAGAGGCGATCTGGAGTTGTTCGTTGAAGGAGCCGAGAGAGATCTCGGGGAGGCCCTGGAGACGGCGGCGGCGGTTGCGGATCTCATGGAGACGTCTCTGATCGGCAGCGGGCATGAGGGTGGGATCAACGGTGGTGTCGGCATCCAGTCCTCTCTCGTGAGCTGCCTCGTTGGCCTCTGCCTGTGACTGCCAGCAGTACTTGCCTGCCACGGGGTGGTCACAGTTGGTCAGAACTCCGCCCTCTTCCCATCCGTCGACCTCGTTGCCTTCCTCGTCCTCGTCCTCAAAGACAGTCAAGTCGATGGGAGCGGTACCGTTGGTACTTGTCTCCGTCTCTGCTGCGTGTTCGGACTGGACGACCTCAAGATCCCAGCATGTCTTTGCGGCCTTATTGACCATCTCTGTGTTCTCAATGCCTCCGAGCTCAGAGAACTCTTTCCCGAAGCAGCTCTTCAGCCTCTCTCTGCGCTCCTTCTGCCACTGCGGCTCCGTCCGTTCGAATTCGAATTGACCTGCAGGGGGGAGGGGGGGAAGAAGGAAGGAATGTTCCTAGGAGACAGATAGGACCTTTTGTCTGCATGTGTTTTATGGATGAGACATATTTTTACTCTGCCCAGGACGGCTTTCAAAGTGTTCATCGTGCCCGAGTTTGTCGGCCAGGAAAGATGGAAGACGAAGAAGGAGCGAAGGGACGATCGTCTCCTGAGTTCATACTCAACGGAACTTGCATGGAGCGAGGGAGGTGTCAGTCAATCAACGAATGAAGGAACCCATCCCAACCAAACAAATTGGGAGTATGGGGTCCCATCCTTCCCTCCTTTTTATTTAAGTGACCCTCCCTGAATTATCGTGCGTCATTTCGTTTCGCCTTACAGTTCGAAGGGTCCGTCCAGACTATCCTTCGCTTCAATCTTTTGCAATCTATCTACTTCTTTTGTGGGCTTGTCACCGCCCACAACAGAGAGAATGAAGTCACCATGAGAGGAAAGAAAAGATGCTGGGTAGAAAGAGGACTGAGGAAAAGAAAACAAATGCAAATAATTCAGACACGGAAGACAAAAGAGAAAGCCAGTCCCCCGACAGACAGACAAACAAACAAGGAAAAAAGCAAACAAACAAAAAAAGCAAGCAAACAAACAATCAAACAGAAAAACAAACCGTTGGAGAGGGCCATGAGAAGTCTGTGGGGGGAAGTGAAGTCCTCATGGAGGGGGGGCACATTCTTAGCGTTCTTCTCGGGGGCTTGCACGCACCTGCACATCTAGAGAGGAGAGAGACGTGAGGACCAGGCGATGCAATCAATCGGTGCAGGCAGGCAGACAGGTGCGTGCTGAATCAGAATCATGCATGGATGTGTCCGGTCAGTGCGTTCATCCATATCTATAGGAGAATCTGTAGGAGAGCGCGCCTTCCTTTCCGTGCACAATCCAACCAGCTTCAGCCCCCCCCACCACACACACACACACACACACACAGAGAGAGAGAGAGAGAGAGAGAGAGAGACCAAACGGGACTGATGATCAGGAAAACAAGAACCCAACGACTGACGCACGCACATGGCGTAGTCCTTGAAGTTCAGGTTTCTCTGGCACATCCATCCTCTGATGTTGCAGGGGGTCTCTGGATGGGCGTAGTAGCAGTTCTCGTAGGGACCCACGGGGGCCTTCTCCTCGGGG
>JAHBMJ010002182.1:101832-103746 GCA_018398765.1 Chromera velia | reverse complement strand
AAATGACCAGCAAACAAAACGAAGTTGCAATGTATCGAGGCATTGAACATCTAATTGCCTAAGAGGAAGGGCTTCAAGACCAAACACTGCAATGGGCACCCAAAGAGCTTTGAACAGTTGAATTCGAGAAAAAGAAGAAACGAAACCAATTGAAGAAAGAGTTCTAAACACATTCCCCAGTGCTCTTTCTGCCGATTCCATTCTTACTTTCATAGTTTTAGATAGATCCCCCCCCTCAAAGACCCAGTTGCCGAGGTATTTGTATTTATTAACATGCTCAACCGGCCTTCCATTAAAAATAAAAGGGGAAGCGGGATTAATGAGAGGATCAGGGGAAGATAGACGAAAGATCTTTATTTTTTTCAAGTTTACCATGAGTTCCTGTTCATTGCAGTATACCTCGAGGCGCCGGAGTCTCTCCTGCAATTTAAATCTGCAACAGCATTGTAGGCAAACAATATAAGATCATCAGTGTAACCAATACTATACCAATAAATGAATGAATGAATTGAGGCGGTTAAAGCCGGTAAGCCACTACTTAGGCTCTGGCCAACCATGAAACATGATATGCAATGTTGGTTTGTTGACTTAGCGCATTGATCCATTAACATATATCAACACGAACTCTCTCTAATTTGGCTATACACTCTTCAACCGCCCTCATGCCCGCCAGAGGCTAGAACAACGAAATGAGAGCAATCATCTCTCGGACTTTCTTTTTATTCTCCCCCACTTCTCTACCAGTAGAAGCAGCCAGCCATTGCACAATTTCCACCCGTTTCTCAATGGACGCGCGCTCTTTTATTCTACTGATGATTTTGTAAAGCTTCTGTCTTTCCTTTTCTATATCCGCACATTCCGTGAGCAAGTGGATCTCATCACAAACTTCTCTGCCAGAGCAAGCCAAGCAGGTCTTCTCTAGCTCCCCCCGCTGTATATAACTATCCGTCATTGCTCTCAGGAGAGGGCGGATGTTCGCAGAGGATTTAAGAAGACAAGGGGACAGCGTGCATATGTGTAGATCGTTTTCTGTGTCTGACGGACGTGACTGCCATTTCCTTTCTGCTAGGAGAAGCATGGAGAGCCTCTGTTTGGAAGGGTTTTCTCTATGGAAATCAATGAGGGCAGCACGGGGATGGAAGATTCTGTTTCTGTTCCTGCTGCTTTCCTACCTTTTAGCCCATTCCCTAAGCCATTGGTTCGTCTGGATCTTGCGACAGGTCTCTTTCTATTTATATTTCCCCTTCCTTTTTAGTTTTTCTTGGCGTGGCTCATTCGTGTCTTCAAGGAGAGAATTGTTAAGGGGCATAGCCAGACGTTTGGTGGAGGACACAAAGGAGGCACTAGAACCAGCGATACACGCCTCCCATACAGCTGTGGGCAAGGCGCGTGCTATAGATTTGAGAGACTGAAAGAAAGTAGCTACCTAGCTGTTTCGCAAACAGACAGCCAAAGGGTTCCAAACCAAAGGAATGAAGAGAAGGCAAGACAAAAGAGTTATGGGACAAACTAAATGACCAGCAAACAAAACGAAGTTGCAATGTATCGAGGCATTGAACATCTAATTGCCTAAGAGGAAGGGCTTCAAGACCAAACACTGCAATGGGCACCCAAAGAGCTTTGAACAGTTGAATTCGAGAAAAAGAAGAAACGAAACCAATTGAAGAAAGAGTTCTAAACACATTCCCCAGTGCTCTTTCTGCCGATTCCATTCTTACTTTCATAGTTTTAGATAGATCCCCCCCCTCAAAGACCCAGTTGCCGAGGTATTTGTATTTATTAACATGCTCAACCGGCCTTCCATTAAAAATAAAAGGGGAAGCGGGATTAATGAGAGGATCAGGGGAAGATAGACGAAAGATCTTTATTTTTTTCAAGTTTACCATGAGTTCGTGTTCATTGCAGTATACCTCG
>JAHBMJ010002182.1:74332-96832 GCA_018398765.1 Chromera velia | reverse complement strand
CTGTCCTTCTTTTTCACAGTTTCTTATTAACACACGCAGAACGATTTGCAAGCTTTTGCACTGTGTAGTATGACTTCTTTATAAAAAGAATTATGTTGTCTCTGTGCTTTGTTCTTCGCAATCCTGTCCAACCCCTACTGACCGCCTCCTATCCGGTCTGACCAGCCTAGCTGTGAAGCCCTCTTTCCTGCACTGTTTCCCTTACAGAAAAAGCAATTCTTTATAGTTGATTGGCGGTGCTAAACGTTGCTTTTGAGCATATCTATTAGTGTTGTGCCTGTGTATTTCTTTGCAGGTAATATTCACTAACTTCTACGTGCCGCAGTGATCATAATTTTTCCCACCGTGCACCCTAGCTAATCAACCAGTCTTTTGAGCACATTTAAGCAGATTCGCACAAGAGTAACGATTTTAAATGCTTTAAAATGCTCTAGATTGCTTTAAGCAACCTAGTTTTACTTTATAATGAAGCTAGAATATAGTAAATTTAAAAGTCACTTTGAATTCCACTAAATCCTACTTTGGAGTCCACTCTGTTTTGGTGCTCATCATCTGTCTAACTGTATGCCTTTCTGGCTTCCAAGAACGAACCCTTCTCTTTCCTTTCTACACAGTTCTCCATACGTCTGGCTCGGGAATTTTTGCAAAAGCCTGGTCAGCATAAGGCAACCCGTCCCATCTGGGGCAAAATCCAGGAGGGGGGGGCATCGAGCAAAGGGGGAGGAAATCCATATCCGCTTGAGGGTCATTTTTTGCATGTTCTTCTTTCCCTACACAGAGAGGGAAGGAGAGAGAGCGGGCCGGTATGAGTTCATGTGACAGAGCGGGCTGCCTCTCTACCTTTTTATCCGGCCTTCTTCTCAGAGAGAAGATTGACTCCGTCTGCGTATCTTGCTGACTAAGTCTTCTTTTTGTGAGGGGTGTGAGGGTGGAGGAGAGATCATTTCCTTTCTATCAGTTCATTTCTCTACATACCAAAAAGTGTTCTTACATCAGGCTATCTATTCCACCACCTACTTGGCTGTCTGTGTCTGTTTCCTTTTCTGTCTGACTGTCGAAAGCGGTTGACAAAAGCACAGAAGAATCAACCCACCGGGCCCGCTCCTCCCCAATCTCTGGTTGATGTGCGCGGCATAGTTGGCAGGGAGGAGCTTTGCCCTCTTTTGGTTTCCGGTCCCGAGCCAGTTGCAACTCGTTCAAATCGAAGGGACCAGGTTTGGAGGGGGGCTGCTGGGGAGGCAGAGCCAAGGCAGGCAAGCAGACAGGCAACATGCTTCTCTCATGGAGGGGGTAGCCCCTCACGTCATCGGCAGGCTGTAAGGATGGGCAGAGGGACTGGGGTAATGAGTCGTCGGCAGGCTGGAGGGATAGGCAGAGGGACTGGAGTAACGAGTCCGACTCGTCGGCAGCAGCTAGGGCAGGAGGGAGAAATTGGTTTGGGTAGGGTAAGGGCTCTTTGATTGGTAGGAGCCCCCGAGACTGCCGCGTCGCCGGATGAGATGATCTGCAGACAGAAAGGGTCCTGCCGCCCTTCCTCCTCTGAGGGTAGTTCAATGCCGGGGGGGCCGCGCCCCCCCGTCCCCTTCCCCCGATTCCCCCCCCTTCAATCCATTGATGTGCATAAGGCACTGCACAACAGAGGCATCTGTTCTCGATAGACCCGTTCCCATAGATACATCGGTAGGCGGGGAGGCCTGAGAGCGCTGCTATGCTAATGATCTCGGGAAGAACGTGACTTGCCCCAACGTGCACCCCTCTGCTCTGGAGTGTGTGCTGTTCATCTCATCCTCTTCAGCTGCGTGCCCCCCTTCCCACCCGTCACCTCCGAATAACCCAGAGCGAGGGGCCCCCCTAGACACCTCCCCGAAGCCACCTCTCATCGGGATACACTCACTCCCGAACTTTGACCGAGCACGTTGGTCTTTCTCGACCGTGCCTGGATTCTCCCCGAACCCCCTTACCCTACGTTTCGGCGCACCCGGTCTGTCCGCCCTGACGGGCTCTGGGGATAGACTGTCTTCGGCAAAACCGGGGGACCTCCGACTGCCCTTGAGAATGGGGTCCCTACCCCTGCCTTCTCTTTCATCATTCCCATCTCTCTCTCCCCTGTCTGGTAGACCAGTCTGCCACTCCTACAGAAACTTGTAGAGATGACGGGTGACGACTCTCTCCCCCTTGAGCCCCTTGGTTGCAGGATTCCAATCCTGGTAGACCTGGGTGTATTTGGAGATGAGGGCTTGTTGGGCGAAGGAGGTCTCCCCCTCCACCTCCGCATCGAGGGCTTTCTGCACCCGCATGAAGAGACGGAACAATGGAGTGGTACCCCGATAGATGAAGACCCTCCCCATGGTTGCCCTCTCGTCTGTTGAGAGGGAACTGGAGTCTGCGGGGGGCCAGAAGATCAACCCATCCCCATTCACTCCCTCTCTTTCCTTCACCAAATTCACTATATCCATCCAGTCCCCCCGATCACCAGAATCTAGAGTGATCTCGGCCTTGTGTCCCCCGTCCCTCTCTGTCTAGTACTTGAAGTGACGGATTTGGAGTTGCTGGGAGACCTGGGAGGGGTTCTCCTTTCCGGTGGCCTCCGAGTCGGCCAGATCGGAGAAGAACAGACGAATGGGGGCAAAGGACGAGAAGGCCTTCCTCTGTTGAGGGAAAGCAACCTGCTTCACCCATCTTCCGTTTCCGTTAAGCACTTCTTTCTTCCTTTCATTCTCATAATCTATGATAGAGGCGACCCTGACCGCAGTGCATCGGAAGAAATCGAAACCACAAATAATGAGATCACCGATCTTTCTTTCTCTTGCCTTGAACTCATCATCAATCATGCGACCCATCTCTCTTTTCTCAAGTCTGGAGATCCTCGTCTCCGCTCTCTAGATTTTCTTGCTCTGCCCTTGGATTTCATTGTTTAACTTATCCTGATTTTCCTTCAAGGTTTCTCTCTCTCTCATCCATTTTCTTTTCCATTCTTTGTTGAGACCGGAAAATATCTTTCAGCATAACCTCGGCATCATCAGACGCGTCTGCGTGCCCTGCCCCACGCCCGTCCTCCCCCACGGGCTTGCTCTGGTCTCCGGCCTCCTGCTGGGCCTCTTGGGCACTTCCATTTCCCTGTGGATCTGCCATCCCTATGGGAAGGAAGAGTTCAAGAAGAAGAGACGGAGACGGAAGAAGTCAAATAACGAGAACTCCGCCTACAGTTCACTCCTAAATACGAGAAAACAATCACTGAGAATTTATTGGTAAACTGGTTGCCGCTGTAGCTGCAGGAGCTTTATAGAAGCTCAGAAGGAGAAGGAGAAGGAGAATCTGATATATACCAATACCTAGTTTCTAAGGGAAAATGAGCGCTAAATTTTTTTTTCTTCCTAGTGGGCCCGGGGGCTTTTGCCCTCCCCTGGACCCCCCCCTACCTCTGTAAAGACCTGTGCCCTTTAGGGTACAGGCCTTTGCAGAGGTAAAACTGAACTAGCTCATTTTTAATTTATATTCATCCAAACAAAATATTCTGACCAAAACAAACAACAGACAGACATGAATATACATTTAACACTTTTAGCACTAGTTAGCACTGACATTGGCTAAGCCAAAAAATAACCTTTGACTATCTAAACCAATGGCAAAGCCAATCATTTTACATCTCTGTTTACTAGCTTTTTACATGAATGTAGTATACTAGAGAAAAAAATATTCATACAAACTTCTCTCTAGACTTCTCTTTTTTCTTTTAGCTATCCTTAAGATTTAAGATTAAACGGTTAATTACAATGCTAGAAAAAAGCATCAGTCCCTAAATCAGTCCCTACATTAGTCCTAACATCAGCTTGCTTTCGACCTAGCCTTCGATGATCAAGTTTAATTTAGCGACAACCTCCCTGAACCTAAGTCCCACTTGAAAAAAAATGATCAAAATGATCTCTATATCTGCGGTATCGTTTTTCAAGAGACCATCCACGCTTGCGGTGTATAGGTGGTCAAAACACCGTTCAAATATGCGGTTTTGGCTTTCAAGACACCGTAAATGATCCGCGCTTGCGGCGCGGACTTTTAAGCTTATCCAAAAATGCGGCTTGAACTTTTAAGTGGTAGTTAAGTTCAGGGAGGTCTTAGCGACTGATCAACGGATGTTTTCACTGATCTGTTTAACTGAACTTGAACATGATTTATGAACTTTTCTTGATTAAACTTATATTATATCGACAAGAAATCTTACAATGCCCTCAACGTTTCTAAAGCTCCGGACCTATAGGCTTTAGGCTCCCCATATATATATATATATATATATATGTATACGTAAAAAAATGAATAAATAAATTTTGCATAGCCAAAACTTGAATTAATTTTTTTAATTTTTATGCTTTTTGTGTATCAGCTGGGCTTTGAGCTTTGAACTTGAACACCACTAAATCACTTATCACTTATTAAGTCAGCAAAAAAGCAACCATGAAGGGGTTTTTGATCTTGATCTTGTTGTGTGAGTGATAATAAATCGACAATCGTGCCTTTTCTGGTGAACAAAGAAACATAAAGTGTAAAAAACGTCATATGCAAAGGCTAAAACCGCGTGTGTACAATAAAAAGGTTGATTAAAAACGGCCTGGAAGAAATTCCAGGCGGGCCACGGGGTGTGGTCTGAGCCTCAGTGATGGGGCACACACCCCTGCCGTTTGCGGGGGCGACCTCTACAAGACAAAACGGCGACAGTACTCAAGGGCACCACTAAATCACTTATCACTTATCACTTATAAGTGTGGGTTTCAAAAAAATATACAAAAAACGAAAAAGTAAAAGTGATTTTTGCTAGGCTTTTTGGCAATTAACTTTTTTATTTTTTTTACGTATGGGGCGCCTAGGTATAGCCCCGTACAAAGCTAACAATGTGGCACAGAGGCAGTAGATTGATTCACGAATCGTCGATTCAATTATTCGAAATAGTGAGAGTCATGATTCATGAATATATTAATATACACCTTTGCATGTGTGAATCAAAGTAGCTTGTTGCCGCTGCAGGTTGTCAGGTAACAGACGAGCAATGCAGAACACACGTGCTACTTTATGTGACTCAATTCATTGCTGTGTGAGAGGTTCTTGAACGCAAAATCGTAAAAAATCGGGAACGCCTTCTCTCCCCTGAGGTTGTCGTTGTGCAGAAACACCCCCCCGTTGGGCCTGTGAAAGACGCGAATCTGCATTCATTCATTCATTCATCCATCCATCCATCCATTCATTCATTCATTCATCCATCCATCCATTCATTCATCCATCCATCCATCCATTCATTCATTCATTCATTCATTCATGCAGTCACACAGAAAGGGATACAGACGGAGACTTGCACACCTTGGCTCATGCAAGCGTGCATGTTGCATGTGCACACGAAGCCAAAAAGCGTGGGAACGGAAGTCGGCGGGACGGCAGGGATGAAAAAAGAAGACAGTTGAGAAGTGTCAAAGACAACGGACCAGCTGTACTACAAAAGACGGAGAGGCAAGACAAGGCAACGGAGGACAAGCGGCCCGTTGCTTCAGGCTGGAGTCGACGGAGGAAAGCAAATACGTCAGGCAGGAAAGCCCACACAAAACCATAGCAAAAGAAAAGAAGGCACACGGTGAGAGAGAATCCTTTTGTCCTTCCATCTTTCTCCACATCCAAATCAGTCTACCTGAAGCTGTTTCTCTCTGACTGTCAGGCCCATCTGCCACGCTCGCCTATTAGAACTAACCTTGTCTGCCGAGAGATGTTCCCGCAAAGTTGCATTCAGCGCGTGTGCTGCAGGCAGAGGAGGGGTGCGAGGGGAGGGCGGCTTTTTTCCGACAGATAAATAAATGAACAGATGGATAGACATGTAGATAGACAGAAATATAAGCAGATAGATCCAGCGAGAGATGAAGAAGAGAGGCTTGTCAGGAAGAGTCAAGGTTTCTTCTCCTTCGCAGATTGGTCACCATACAGAGGTAACCGATGTGCGACGCACAACATACAGAATTAATACTGCAGTCCTTCCAGGCCTTCCAGGTACGGTAAACAGTTTCGAGTCTTGGATTTATTTATTCAACGTGGGGGCGCCCATGAGGTATTTCAGAGAGAAAGAGAGACAAAGATACAGAAAAAGAAGCTCTTCTCACCTGCCTGCCTTTGTTCATCTTGGGACTTCGCTTTCTGTGTTTCTCTGTCCCCTTTCCCTCTCAACTTTCTGCTTTCTCTCTCTGTCTGTGGGTGTGCATGTGTGCACGCTGACCGATTGCCAGGTCCTCTTCCCAGAGATACCACTCGTTGCATGACGAGCACCTGACAGGAAAGGAAAGGAAAGGAAAGGAAAGGAAGGTTCCGAGAGGAAGATTGGGAAGCCACACCAAAGACAGGAGGGAAAAATACAAAGACAATCGAGTCCAGACCAGCAGAGATCTGACCATGAAAAGAACAGCTGCAAGGTCAAGTGTCCAATTCCAAGAGCAGCACGTGCGTGCTCAGACAGACGAAGACAGGGTCAAAGTGAAAAAGAAAAGGAAATGCCAAACTAAGACAAGTCGAAAAAGGATTCTTTCTCTTCACACACAGACGATCACAACCCCATTTGGCTGGAGACCCAGAAAGTGCCCAGTGGACTGGTTGAGGTTTGTTGTTTTGTCAGCATCGTGCAGGTGATCAAGAACGACAAAACAAATCACAGAAACACAAAGACCCCCCAATCACCCGCCCCGTTGAGGTTGGTATCCATTTATGCATCCATACATAAGATCATCCATGCATCCCTGGATTTGCTTGGTGGTCCAACCATGTCATTAATCCAATTGGAGGGTCAATATCGAAGTGCTTTTCTTCGTCACTTCTTGACTTTTCGTTTCGTCACTCGGTGCACGAAACACTCTCTCTCCCTCTCTTTCTCAAACAGACGCACTCACACTCTCGCACAGTCTTTCTTTTCTCTCTCTCTCTCTCTCTCTCTCTCTCACACACACACGCACACACACACACAAACACACACATACACTTACAGCCTTCTCAATTGACTATTACACAACTGTCGACCCAAGTCTGCACTCCTCTTGCACTGATTCTCGAAGAGACCCACACACACGTTTACTGCCAGCAAACGGAATCGATAGGGCAACGATTTTTCGCTCGAATGCCGGACGCACGCCGTCCTCTTCTTCCTTCCTTTCTGCGTTCCAATTGACTTACTCCTAGTCTGACTGCATGACGGACCTATGCAACATTTGAATTAGAGGATAGCTCAGCATGTAGAAGCCTCCACTCATGTAGATCCAGCACTGCTCGCACTTCCTGCCCTCAGCCGTCTCCGAACACGCAGTCCCTGCAGATTCCACCGAGATCGAAACAGACAGAAGAGTTCACACACATGCGGACAACCAGGCAACAGCAGGCACACACGCAAACGAAGGTTAAACCCAAGAAAGGGTAGTACGACAACTGGTCACTACCTCCATCACTCCGTCAGTCAGTCCGTCCGTCCGTCCGTCCGTGAGTTTGTCTCTCCGCCTACCTGCCCTCTTGGTGCCTGTTTGTCTGTTTGGTCTGTCCCTTTGACAATGCTTGAAGAGAGGAAAAGGACCGGAAAAAAGAGAACGCAGTCTGTCTGTCCCTCTCCCCGTGTATCTGTCTCGCTGTGACAAAAGAAGACCAGTCGACCCGTCAGACAGACCTGTAAAGTCTCTGCACCCAGGGGGGGGGCACGAAGGAGCGCTGCCTCCGTGGCAGATCTCCCAGTCGTTCATGCGCCCGTAGTAGACCAGCTGCCCCACGGGCATACTGCTCATGTCAAGGGCCCATGCGTCCCACATGACCAGCACGTCCGTGTCCATCTTGAAGACGAAGTCGGGGTGCGGTTGGAGATCTGTGAGCGTTACGACTTCGTTCAACCAGTCGAAGCTCTTGCCCTCGTTCATGTTCTCCTTCGTTGGAAGGAACACGATGTCACCCCATACTTTCCGTTCTCGATGAAAGACTTCCAGTTCGTCCGTACCCTTGGTGTAGTTCTGTCCAACCACAAACTTCCAAGTCACGTTCACATTGTACTTCTCCAGAATCTCATCGTGCTTCTGTCGGAAGAGCATTCTCTGTGCATATCGCATGAACTTGTCCTGAATTCGACAAAAGACACCCAACAGAACCTGTACAGGCGGGCCCTTGTCTAGTCGCGGGGGTATAAATTCGATTTCGTTCTTCTTCTGTTCCAAGCAACTGCTGGCAGAATTCAAAGTCAAAAGAAGAACAACTACCCAAGCGACAAGACCCAAAATCAAAACAACCACAAGGGGCCCCGACGAGGCTCGTAACCTCATATTGGCCATCTATCTTCCCTCTAGGCTTCCACTACGCTTCTGACTCTCCTTCTCCCTTTTTACCCCGTCTACGGACCTTCGCCTTCTCTCTCTGAAGAGGAGACGGGGAGTGGATACACGACAGGAGGTTCGAAGGCTTTCAAAACAAAGGGTGAGAGACGCCACATCTTTCTGCACTGTGGAACGATAGAATACTGTAGCTGCCGTCTGGTGGAAGAGCGTTTTGCATCGTGTAACCTATACTGTCAGCTTGAACGGGGCCACAATTTAACCTGGTCAATCACGATCGATGAGCGATATCTTCGTGTTTTCTGTTGACAAACTATAGCTGAACTACTGCGCGCGCGATATGCGCGCGAGTCCTCATGGAAAGTGCATGCGTCAATCCTGCCTCTGAAATCAAGGTCAGAAGTTCACATGCAAGTTCACATGCATGCATGTATATATATATATATATATATATATATAGGACCTCGTGCATGCTACTGCATGGTCTCTGACAATCACTGGATTCACACATGGCATCAAACACGGTTTTGTCTTCAATCCAATCTAATTGCATGTGTGCACGTTCTGCCTGACTCAAATTGATTCACAAGGAGATGTCGGATACACATTCACTCTGCTGAATACATGCAAGCATCGTTGAGTTTCCAGAAGCGTATGCCAGACTGAGCGATCGAAAAAGGGCTCACTGCAAGAGAGAGTGCCAGAGGTCCACACAGACGGCCCCTTGCCTGCAGTTATCCGCCATGATGTTGGTGCCCAGTTTTCGACTTGTCCGTTGGCTGTGCGGGCTGCTTGCTCTGGGGTCTGTCTGGGCCCAGACACACAGCGAGCTCACGCCCCCCTCACCTCACCCACAGACACAGCCGCAGTAGTCATACGATTGGCTTTCTCACAGCTTCAAAGCCTTCCACGCGCTTCCTGACGACCCTCACGGCAGAGACCTTTTCTGGGCCATTGACGGTCCCCCCTGTTACTCTGTTGAGGGCAGGTACCCTCAAGAGGCAGTGGAGAAGACCAGCAGAGAGAAAGGGCTGTTCGACGCTCCATGTGGGCGGAAGACGAAGTTTGTTGGAGAGTGGGGGTATGAGTTTCACCATGGGGAGCAGTTCCCAGGGCCGTGTCAGAATTTAACGGAATTCGGTCACGCGTCCCCTTCCTCCAGTCGATGGGAGTCTCTGTCTCGTCTCCAAACTTTCTTCGAGTGCGTGTCTGATAGGTTAGAGGTGGAGGAGGCAGGCAGGTCATTCCTCAGTCTCAGAGAAGAGAAACAAAGGAAAGTCATTGTCTCTCCACATGAGCCTCTGGTTGTGAGTGTGGAGGTAGAGAGTTTCCTGCAGACAAAAGAATGGGCACACGCAGTACGGAGACAAGAGAACCAAAAAGAAAAGGAGGCCCAAAAGAGGGAGGGCAAGGGTCAGGTGGTTCAGTCTGATGGCTCAGTAAGTTTGATCGGGCACTACTTTTACACCCACTACGGGTGCTTATGGCGGGATTGTGCGGTTGTTGCGACAGAGGTTGGTGAGAATATCAACAGCGTGAACGTCCATCTAGCGTTTGCACGGGGGGCTGCGAGACAGTTTGGGAAGCCTTGGGCAGTGGACTTTTCCCCTTGGTACATGGGGAAAGTTTTGGACTTTACAGAGGAAGGGAAGTCTATGTGGGGGGAGGCGGGGAGTCCATCGGGGGTGGGGGGGCATTCCCTCAGTTTGTTCAAGAGGGCGTATTGGGCGACGTTCATGGCAGGGGCAGAATTGTTGATAGCAGAGGCAGGGGGAGTCAACTGGTTTCTGCCGGGGCCGTCGGAAGAGGAAACGGAAGGGAAAGAAGACTTTCTTGAGCTTTCATCCCTCGGTGAGATTGGAAGAGAATTTGCCTCAACCACCCGCAAGAGCGTTTTGGGAGGTCGGGGAATACCTTTTGTTCCTGTGGCTGTGTTGTTGGAACAGCAGCACGGTATGGGTTTGGGTTGGTGGAAGGAGGGGAAAAGTTTTGATTTGTTCAATTTGACAGAGGCAGAACGATCTGTTTCTTTGCTTTTCGAATCGATCTGGCCTCCAGATTCGTTCCTTCGAGAACCCCCTCCCTCAGAAGAGCACGACGAAAGAAAGTTCATGCAAGGAAGCCGGTTTGGTGAAATTTTTGATATCCTCACACCGCAGGGACTAAAATCAAATGATATCCTGAAGGCCTACAGAGTCCTCGTCCTTGCGGGAGACTTTGAGTTCCCTCCAGAGTCCTCTTTGGACTCTCAGGAGCTGTTGCAACTCCTCCGAGAGTTCGTGTCGGATGGGGGTGTTCTGATAGTGGATGCCCTCTCGGCCCCTTCCTGGCTTCTTGAGGTGGAAGAATTCATCGGTGCTTCCGTACAAAGAGACCCTGAGACCTGTGTGAAGCTGTCAGCGAGTCGATTGAAGGGGGGCAGGGAAGAAGCTAAAACAATCCGTGAGATGGAGGTTCCACAAGATGTAGAGGTCTTCGATGTAGGTTCCCTGAAGACTCAGACCCGCCCTCTGATTTCCGTTGAGGGCACAGTTATTGGAGGAGAAGGAAGTGCGTCATCCAGGCTGTCTGTTGAGCACCCAGTGGTCCTTTTGAACTCCCCTTCAGATCATCCGACTGATAGCTTGAGTCCGCTTAGGGGTTCCGTTGTTACCCTTCTCAGTTGCAGCACAGAGGACTCGAGAAAGCTCTCCCTATGGGAGTCTGTTCTCCAGATGGTCCTAGAGGAGGCTCAGCTGCTCCCTTTCGATGTGTTGGACTCAGAAAGCGGAGCCTCAGTTGTGGGGTCGGTGCAAATGATGGTCAACGTCCATCCTGAAGGGTTCGGGGTGGCGTTGGTGAACAACGAGGGGGTGACCAAGGATCCTGGAGCCGCAGCAGTGGAGGATTTGGGCAAGGCCAGAGAAGTGCTCTTGCGGATGAAAGAGGGTGCTAGAAGGGGAAGGGGGATTAAGGCAGCACTCGCTGTCCGCGAAGATGGAAAGACCCTGCAACTGGCGGACGACAAATGGAGTATTCAAGTTGAGGTCCCAGCCGGGGATGTTGTGATACTTCAAATTGATCTATGACTTTATAGCTGGCTTCATAATTCCTCATGATCATTTATCATCTTTTAGTAAGATTACACATGTAAATAAACGAACGATTACAAATCAAATTAAGTACTACTAAACAGATGTTTACCGTAGTTTCTTAAGTATTTCTTTATGATCAATTCATTATTAATTTATTAAGTTTTTTTTTAAAAAATGTTGTTTATGTGTATATGTATTAAGACTGTATTCCGTTGAGAGTAGTTATCATGAATCGTAATGAATCATACAACATCAAAATATGCATAACACTTAGCCACATTAAGCCACATTGATGTTGTGTTTAACAATGCATTAAGTGTCTTCTTAGTTAAAATTCTCAGCTATTCTTAGTTTTATTTAATTATAGAAGATGCGCTAGGAGGTGCGTCTGCATGTGTCAGATTTTTTATCAATCGACGACATGCGTACGCTCCTATATTTTACGCACTCCATGGGATCGAAACGCCCGAAAAGTGGAATTAACTTTGTTCTGACCCCCAGTCATGTTGTGTTAAGGAATAGTATTAAGTGCCCCCCTAGTTCTATTTGCGGGACATGCATCTGCGTGCGTCAGAGTTTAATCGTACCAACTCTTTGTAAGTGCCCCTCAGCTACGCTTTCCGGGCCACTTCAACTTTTAATTTGTAAGTGCCCCTCAGCTACGCTTTCCGGGCCACTACGGTAAGCACACTTTTTGCCTTCCGAGTTATTAATAATCAGAACGCGTAACAGCAGAGTCCGGCCTGCATGTCGATCGGCAATAAACTAAAAATCATTATCACAAAAAAAAATAATTAATGATCGATTTGATCTCCCTACTCTCAGGGAGGCAAGAGAGGTCACGCACGTGACAAAGATCATAGAGTCGCAGATGATCTGAGGAGAACAAGAAAAGGATGCAAGTCTGCGAGACCGGTGTGCAAGGTTCAGACACTCCGTCAGTTTATGCCTGACGAAGCGTCTCAGTTTCCTCGCCATGTCTCTCTTGGGATCACCCCCTGCATTTCTCGTAAGGAGTACAGATCATCAGGACAGCCTGCCTAGTCAGAGCAACGATGCTCCTTCGGCTTCACCTCCTCAAGCTCAGTCAGACAACAAGCCTTCAGACGAGACAGGTGCACCGCCCTCTCTCCAATTGAAGGAAGAAGTTTGTGTTCCTGCTGACTGGCTCTCCTTGCGTTGGACCGTTTGTGACGGATTCATCTCCCGTCTCTCAGATCCGCTCTGGCGAGAAGAGATCAAGAGACGATCAGAGGACCTGCCGGGGTTCTCTGTTGTCATCAGAAAGAAGAAGGAGACGGCTGTTGAAAGAGAGGAGGGAGACGGCGTGTCAAACGGAAAGGAGACGGCGTCTCCGAGAGATGGGTTTTCGATCTTTTGGAAGTCCAATCCCGTCTATCTGTTCAGGATCTTACAGCAGAGGGAGAGGAAAGGGGAGCTTGCGAAAGGATTTGCACGCGCTTGGGCCGAGAGACTTCTGGATTCTCACACTAGCACTTTGCAGGTGAGTGCCTCGACTCACAGTTTTGAGATAAGACCTTGAGATTGCCGTCACTCAAATTGCATTTCTAGATTTCCTTCTTCTGTTCCGGCACAAGCACCGGGACTGCTGACTTGCCCTTCCAGTTGTTATTTGTTTTTCTTGAACACGGGTCCTTCAGTAAGAGACAGACGTGGGCAGTGACCCTGAGCAGAGAGAGAGACCGTTGCCCTGTCTACTCCACTGTCCTTCACTCAACCACAAGAGAATTTCTGCCCTTTTGGTGCTTGCCCTGGCTCTTCTCGTCCTGTTTGCAGTTTTCAAAGGCCTTTGAGACCATCTGTGAGCACGGGAGCAACTGCAGCGACCCAGCCCTGTGCGCTAAGCGAAAGGATACCTGGCATCCCGCAGACGGGACGCACTGCCGCCCTGCCCGTTTCCGGAGCGGTGTGTGCCAGTTCGGCGACGTGTGTCCAGATTTCCTCCAGACACCTCGGTCCTGTTGGCGCTGGCACCCTCCAGATGGTCACCAGGCGATGCCTGTGCGGGTGCAAGTGCACCGCCCAGGATCGGTGTAAAAACGTGTGTGGGGGGAAGAAAAAGAAGAAGAGAACCTGTTGGAGATGGCACCCGTCCGACGGTGAAGAGAAGAAGCCGAGAGGATGGCGGGATTCTCCATACCAGTGCCCTGACAACATCCAGAAGTCGGACGGAGAGATGCATCGATGTGGCTATCGCAGTTTGAAGTGCACGAGCGTGGCACTGCCGACATGCGAGGTGGTAGGGCCCTCCCACTGGTTGTTCATTGGTCCTCTGACCCTACCACATTGGACGAACAAAGAACTGATCGATCCTTCAAGCTCCAGAGCGTATCGTTTTTGGAACTTTATCCACGACTGGCTGTTTCCCTCTGACAATCACGCAGATCCCAGCAACAGCAGTAGCAGCAGCAGCAGCAGTGGCAGTGGCTGTAGAGCGAAGAAGACCAAGTCTGTCGCAGAGGAAGTTGGGGTGACGTCTGAGTTGCAGAGTGTCGAAGCCAAGTGGCTTGTGTTGAATGTGGGAACATTTGAGACCGGTAACTCGGACTGTCACGCCCATGTGCATGCAGACTACGAAAGTCTCTGCAGGTGGTGGGAGAGTGAGGACCTTCAAGAGCTTAGAGCAATACTGATGCAGAGCGAGTTGCAAAGAGACTAAAGCTATGTACTGGTCCACTTTGGAGGTCGAGAATCGGGTGAAGCCCATATCGTAAATGCTCTTTGGAATGAGCCGCTGTTTCTTTAACTGATAATCTAAATTGGTGTTGACGAGCATTGAGTGACATTGACCACCAATTAATTACTTGTAGAATTGCATGTTTTCCGCTACTTCTTTAATACTGGTTGATCTTCCGTCTTTTGACCAGATTTTTAATGGTACTAGTTCTAGTACTAGTTACGGTAGTTGCGGTACTATGTCTGATGCCTAGCCTCAGCTAGAGCATCAGGCTTAAAAATGTTACTGAATATTACCCATTAACATTCTAGTTTATTTCTTGAACAATTAAATTATTTCTGCCCTATAAAAGTATACAAAAAAAAAGTAGTAAAAAATGATAGAAATATTGTATTTGTTTTTTCTTTTTGTACATACACTTTTTTTTTTTTTTATGTTAGCTATAAAAAGTGAATTGGAGCTCAAACTAATAATGCAGTCAAGTCAAGTCAAGATCTAAAAGCACTGTCAGTTTCAAGTTCTAACTTTTTATTACTTTTTATACTTTGTGAAAAATACTTAAATGAAAAATTGATTGGGCTAGTTCGTCATTCTCAGATTCCAATTTGCTCATGGGGTGGTCATCGATGGATGGCTTATGATTGGTGAAAAACACGTTTTCAAAAACATCAATTGAGATCACGAAAGGCCTTGCAAAATTGCTATAAATCAAATATATGTTCATCGATCAATCTCCCACAAGTACTTCTACCAGCCTTGCCGAAGGGCGCATTGCAACAGAGTCCCATTCCAACTCAAACTGGACACGCTCCCCTGGAAGCAACATCCACGAGGCTGCAGAGACTCAAGGGGAGGCAACGAGAGCACTGATGATGAGTTGGGACTCATGCATGCAAGAATGAATGAAGGTCGACTATGCCAGTGGAGCTCAGCTCTCCACAGCCCATAGTGAATGGATCTGCTGGCTGTGTGACGGGGCATCTCCTCTATCTTTTCGGAGCCAGGCAATAGTACGAGTTCATAATATATTATTTTGAGGGACCTTGCATTTCTTTCTTATTCTCCGTTCCTCCACTCCTTCATTCCTTCCCTCCCACCTTTTTTGTTTTTTCCTCTTTCAAACTTTTCCTCCGTCTTTCTTCCCTTCTTTTTTTTCTTTTTTTTTCCTTTCGTCCTATCGTCCTGTCTGTTTAGCTGCCTGTCCGGTGTTCCTTTTTCCTTTTGATTGTTGTTTGCCTGTATTTTTTTCGTGATTTCTGTCCTTTCTTCCCTTCCCCGTTCCACGCAGTCAGGCAGGGAGGCAGAAAAGTATGACTTCATGTTTTATTTTTCTCCCATTCCTTCTCCCATGTTGTACAGAAACAGACAGCAACCCAGATGCACAAATAGAAGCGCAGGCAGGCAAAGAGACAGGCAGGGGAGCTGGCAGACAAAAGGAAGAATCAACAGGAAGCCAGTAGACGAAGGAGCAACACAGAAAAAAAGCAATCCAAAGGGCGAAAGGAGATAAGGAAAGATTCGGGCAATAAGGCAACGCAGAAACCTAGGAAGTGGAAACAAAGGAAGAACGAATGAATGAATGAATGGATGGACGGATGAATGGATGGATGAATGGATGAATGAATTAACCCTACTACGATGCTGAACGGAAGACAGAAACGAAGGAACGAATGAAGGAAGCAAGAAAGACAAAGAGAAAGAACGACAGAAAGGGGAAAAAATGAGCGAAGAAAGGAAGCAAACGCAAAACCACTGGGAAAGTATACACGACCCCCAAGTTTCTCATCCAGAAAGCAAATGTAGTAGGAGTGCCTGACCTCTGCCGGCATCGCCTTTCCACTGCGTTTTTCTTATTGCGGCCCCGGAACGGGAATTTTGTGCCTTCACTGCTTCCACGGAGGCGCCTGAAAGGACGGAGAGCATTGACACAGGAACGCACCGACTCTCGATCTCATAATGCTCTTCTCTACTACATATCTTCGTCCAAAGAAAAAGTAAAAGGATTGCTGTTTGCGCACTATAGACATGTGACAAAAGTATCGCTGACAAAATTTGTGCTTTCCAGACGTCTGGTTTCTTCGCCTCTCTCGGCTCATTCTTTTAGTGGCTTGTTGGAGCACTCAAAGAATCCGAATACTTCGGCACTGAGTCTTCCGACCCTTCCTTCTTCTCACTGACTTGTCGCTGCGATATCTGAGTAGTGAACGAAGACGTCGGGTCCTCCGGAGACGGGAGCTTCATGCAAATGCACAGAAGAGGGTGAACAGCCATCTTTACTTTACATTCCACGTTGCTGTTTGTTTGAAACAACCCTCTAGCTGAGGAGACAGAAAAGACAGAGAGCACATTCACCCGGACGAGCAAAGCCGCAAGCGCCTGCATCTACCAAACCGTCTCTGAACAGATGCGCGAACTCTCTCCGAATGCAGTAGAATTGGCCGGGCAGACACAAAGACAGACAGAGAGCTTCTTGACATTTTTCTGCGAAAGAGGGGCCAGCCCAGTGGGGGGAAAGAAGGGGAGGATTGGAAGCGTGGAAGAGAAAGAAAGGAAAGGGACTTAGAAGCAAGACATCCAAAAAATGATTTGCCAAGCGAATTTGTCTAGATGGTGAAGATGTGTCAGAGTGCAGTGCCGAACGACTCCGACTCGTGTCGTTGGAAGTACACAAAGAAGCTCTCTCTCTCTCTCTCTCCCTTCCTCTTTCTCTCTCTGTTTCTCTGTCTGTCTGTCTGTCTGTCTGTCTGTCTGACTCTCTCTCTCTCTCTCTCTCTCTCGCACGCACATAAACACAGACACAGACACAGACACAGGCACAGAGAGAGGCGGGGATGGGGAGGAGGGAGAGAGAGAGAGAGAGAGAGTCCGGGCAGACAGTAGCACCGGCCCTTGAGACCCACCAATAAATCCAAATCCCTTGTGCCTATGAAACTTCTTCACCACCCCGAGCTCCTTCCGTCTACAGGGTCCCGCTGGCGCTGGGTTGTTGATAAGAGTCCTCACCAAAGACGGAAACTTTCTTCCTGGACGAACCGCACATACAGCGAACATAGTGCAGTGTGGAGAAGTGCCGTTGAAGTTGCGAGACGGATCTTCAGGTGAAGGAGACGGCGAGACGGCTGAACGGTGTGGGTATGGTGACCCTCTGGGTCTCTCTCTCCACCTCTCAAGAGAGACTGCTCTTGAGTCTTCCTTCTGTCAAGATGCAAACCCGTATGATGAGCCAGATCATGACTGACTCTCTGAAGCTTTCTTCTCTTCATGAAAGTTCGGGCACTGCATTTGCCAACTCGCTTAATTCGATCCTGCATGCAGCGCGGGGGGCCGCGGCGGGGGGCCCGGGGGGCCCCGCGGCGCGCGCGGTGGCTGCGGCCGGGAATTGTTTGCGAAGCGCCGGCCCCTAGCTGGGCCCGCTTCGCTTTCTGCGGGGCCAATTTCGTGCGTGGCCGGTATACGTCTCATTTCATTATTTCGATTATTTGAAGTCTGCAATGGTGTCTGACAGAATGATTCGTCTTAATTTCTCAGAAATCTGCACGAGTGGCAGAGAGAGAGAGACGGAATCTTTGTCACTGTCCATCACAGGCAGATTCAGGGATCGATGACAGACTGTACACGACTCGTAGCACGAGCCGCGCTTGAGCCCACTGGGCACTTTCGAAGCCTCCTTGATGAATTCTGGACTGTCTTTTCTGGAACCTGCATGCAGGGGAAGTTGTAGCTGCTCTGTGAGGGACATCGAGTTTCATTCAATCTGTCCACGATCATCTATAAAAGTGTGCAATGATGATTGAGGGAGCTCGAAATGCTGCCCTTTCCGCGATTGGTGGGGAGAATCCGAAGAGTAGAGGAAACTCGGAGACGGACACGGAGGAGACGGCAAGTGTGGATTCGAGAGACAAGAGCCTGAATTTCTTCATGCACCGGATGAAGCTGAATCCTCAGGTTGGCCCGTCGCCGAGAGGCATCTTTTCTCTCTTTTCTTTCTGTTTCGCTCTCGAGGTCTTCGCACAGAAAGGGAGAAGAGGGCGATTGTCGAATACCCGATCTCTCTTTCCTCCAGACTTGACTGAAGGTACCGCTACACAAATTGACGCAGGACGTTGCCTGCTCTCTCCTCGCTTGCCTCTCGTTCTTATCAGCCTATGTGGTCCCCAGGCACGTTGTCTCCTTTTCTTCCTTCTCCTTCCCCATAAGGACTCACATGCTCTCTGTCGTTCTTCCCCCCCTAGCTGCCCCCCTTCTGTTCCTTCTGTCTGTCTGTCTGTCTTGTCTGTCTGTCTCGCAGTTGCTTTCCGACCTGGCGACACAGAGGGAGTCCTTCGGGCTTGCCTGGTTGAGTGCGTTCCTGAAGACCAAAGTCAGTCAGTCAGTCAGTCAGTCAGTCAGTCAGTCGGTCATTTAGTCTCTTGGTGAGCATACACTCGAAATTGGAATTGAGCCGAATTACCCTTGCAAGCAGACCGCTTTCTCCTGAGCGCTTGAGACCGGGACCTCCCTTCTTAGTATGGGTATACTCACTCCATCTGTTCCAACGTCTTTCTCTCAGTTGCAATTTTTCAGAATCGATACGACCAACCCACTAAAAGACGAGAGTGAGAACGCCCTGATATCTTCTTCATTCTTCCGCTTCCACGGTGTGCAGGAACGAAACGAAGCCCCTGGGAAGAAAAAAGACAAGAAGAACCCCTTCGACTTTCCTCGCGGTCTCGACCTCTCAGGTGAGATGACGAGTGTAGCACCGTTTGACGGGCGGAAAGAAAGAGTCTGTCGTTTCTCTTTGGGGGGGAAGAGAAAATTGACGAGCACGTCACAAATGACTTTACGGGGGCCTGCCTGTCGATATGCATCACCGCCCTTCTTCAGCTTTTTGATGAAGTGGCACAAACGTCTACGCATGTCCTGACACAGCAAGAGACCGGCGGTTTGTGCTGAGAACATTTTTGGAAATTCGGTCAAGGTGGAAGCGGAAGGAGAAGACTGCCCTGAATTCTTTGTCTGTTTCATTGATCCCTTCATTCTCCATTCGTTTTTTCTTTCTTCTCTGTCTGCTTTCATCCAGTCACCTTCCCTCTCCTCTCGTTTCTCTTTGCAGGCGTGCGCGGCTTGTCCCCAGAGAAAATCTATATCCTCTTGAACGCCCTCCCTTCCACCGTTGAGGAGATCAAATTGGGTGAGTAAGGGTGAGGGAGTCTTTGTTTTCTTCTCAACTGCGTCACCGTCTGTCTGCTCTCTGTGTTCTTGTCACCTTGCCAAGGTTTTGTTCCGACCTCCTTTCTGGTTGTGTCCGTGGCGCGTCTCCTCGGCATTGCCAATCAAGCAGCCCGGGGAATTGCACTATGCATGCGCACGCACACGTGCATGCGTCCCGAAACACCCAGAATGGTGACTCGCACAGTTTTCATGAGAGAAGTATGTGTTCTTTTGCTTGGTAGTGCCTGTAGGTAGAGGCAATCACCCATGCATATCAAAACTTCACCCGGTCACATGATAAAAAAAAAAACTTTTGACCAACCAACCCGTGTGTGCAGACTCCCGGGCCGTCAGGGGACGTGCCCTTCTTCTTCTTCTCAACTTCTTGAAACGAGTGGCAGCTGGGAGAGAAGGGAAAACGGAGGCCCCCCGACTCAAGAGCTTCACATTTGCAGGTGGGTTGGGCAAGATTCAAGCAGTGAACGAGGAAGGGAAGGAGAGCTTTGCTCTCCCGCCATGAGGAGAAGGATCAGCTTTCAGTTTGCGTGGATGAGAGAGGCACTCCGTTCGTTGCCTGTTTCGTGCATGCGCATGACGGCGTCGATCTATGGCTCCCTCCACCTAAGCTTCTGTGTGCGTGCATCTCTCTGTCCGGCCCCACAATTAACTAACGATGCACGACCATGAAAGGATTGAAGGATCGAATCTGCATGCAGAGAACTCTATGGGACCCTCAGAGGCCTCTCAGGTCTTGCCGCTCCTTTTGCCTTCTTTGGAACACCTCTGCTTGAAGGGTCAGTCAGATACATGCATGTCCATTCATTCACCAAAGTCATGCAGCGAAAAAGTGGACCTAGGTGGGAGAACCGTCGGTAGGACAGTTAGAGGTTGAGACCCGCATCCTCTTGAGTGTTTTTGTGCAGAAGAATTGAATGGACTGCAAAGCATCAAAATGCAGTGGGGGGGGGGGAGGGAGGGAGAGAGAAAGAGAATCGTGGTGAATGGAAAGTGCTTTTAAAGAGTCCGTGAGGCAATAACAGAGTCAGATAGTCGTCGCGGCAAGAGATAGGGTCGAGTTCAAAAAAGAATCGAAGAGGCTTTCACGCAGCTGAAAAAATAAGAAAACAGAGGAATGAGCAGACAAAGAGTAAGCAGGCAAATGTACAGGCACCCGGACAAACATGAGGGCAAGCATAAATTGATAAAGAGAGACATTCACGGATCGAGTGAATTTATCATGCACTTTACTAGATATTCCATGAAGGAGAATCTCTCACATGAAAATGCTCCCAAGCTCTCTTGGCTGCTCCCACTTCTTCGGCCTTTCGTCTCAGTCACTCAACTTGGGTCATCTCGCAATTCCATCGATCGCTGTCTCTCTTTTGCTCTTTCATCTCTTCTCCGTCGATGGATCGGGTGGAGCGACTTCTTTCACTGTAATGTACTAATTTCGTTTCTTCTCCATGATCCGACATACTCATGCAACCTGCATTGTATTGCGCATTGCGCATCTGTCCTGATCAATGGTTCTGCATGGGTCGACGATCTCTTTTTCTTTATTTGTGATCTGTCAAGTGTGCGATGCGTCTCTGCTGCCTTCAGGCAACCCTCTCGGTTCTGACGGAATCCGAGCAGTGGCAGAAGGGGTCAGAGAGGGGAATGCCGCCTCCCTCCGTGTGCTTGACCTCGAGGCGACTGGCCTCGAGAAAGAGGGACTGGAGACATTGTGCGAGGCTATGAGGGAGAAGTCCCTGAAAGTGGAGACTTTGAATCTTTCGGGGAATGCAATCGGGGCGGTGGAGGAGATGGAGGGGCTCTCTTCGATTCTGTGTGTGAGTTCTCTGCCGTCTCTCCGTGAGATTCTGGTGCGACAGTGCGGGCTCACTGATGGGGCGGTGAAGCCTCTGACAGAGTCGATGGCAAAGAGGAACCTCCCAAATTTGGAGGTTCTAGACTTGGGGGGGAATGATTTTGTGGGTAGGTTTCTGGGTGATTTGGGAGGGGCTCTTCGGGTAGGGGGGGTCCCTCGTCTGAGGGAGTTGAGAGTGAATGATGCACGGGGTATGAGGTCAGTTGGAAGGGAAATCTTGGAGGCATTCCTTGGCGCTCTGAGCGCTCCCGAGTGCCCACCCGACCTGTGTGTGCGGGGTGTCTGCTTATACTCTTCGTCTGTGAACGAAGAGGAAGTGAGGGCACTCGGTGCGTGCAGATACCCCTCTATTCGCACACTAGACCTCCGCCTCTATCCCAATCAAGTGATCACGTTCTTTGAAGGGATGAATAGTGCAGATAAGGGGTCAAAGTATGAGATGCTTGACTTGCATTTGTGTTTTGAGGAGAATGCAAACCAGGGGCTTAGGTTGGTTGGAGAGGCGATTGAAAGGGGGCATTTTTGCTGCGTCCGAAAGCTGGGGGTCGACAGTCGCGCTTTACTAATAGGTGGCTGGGAGGAGGAGGAGGAGGAGGAGGAGGAAGAGAATATTGAGGAGGGAAAGTCCCTGTTGTTTTCTTCCCTCAGTCACACAAAACTCCCCATGCTTTCTGAATTCATATCGAAGGGTTCCCCCTTGACGGACGCAGACATCACCGGATTTGCTGAAGCAGTCAGAGTCGGGAATCTATCCGGCCTGCGGGTGCTACAGCTGGTAGGGGTTCCCGAGTCGCATGACGAATGGTTCGGTTCTGAAGGGATGGAGGCCCTGATGGGGTCAGTGGTGGAAAGTGAGGAGGGGTTGCCGTTTTTGGAGGAACTTCGTTTATGTCGTACAAGAGCAGGAGAAGGAGGGGTGTCATTGGGGGGAGCTCTGATGTCTGGAAAGTTGCCCAAACTTTCGGACATTAATCTGTCGAACTCGCGTCTGACCGATGAAGGTCTCGGGGCGTTGGGTCATGCAGTGAGGAGGGGGGGCTTGTCGGTGTCGCCTCCCTGAATCTGAGCTTAAACCAAAACATTGAAAAAGAGTCATGGGAAGGTTTCATGAGAGAGATTGTGCAGAGTGAAAGGGGGATGCCGAAATTAAGGCTTTTTAATCTTTGTGAAACGAGAGCCGACTGTGTCGGGGGTGCTTTGTCAGTCGCCCTCGCCTCCGGTAAGCTTCCCTCTTTGAAGACCTTGGGATTTCATTCTTTTCGATTTGATGAGACGGGGGTGGGTGATCTGGGAGAGGCGGTGAGGGCGTGGCGGTGGCCTCCTGGTTTCACAAAAATCGACTTCACC
>JAHBMJ010002182.1:26832-66832 GCA_018398765.1 Chromera velia | reverse complement strand
AGGAAGAAGTTTTAGAGGGGGAAGGCAAGGAAGAAGAGGGGGAAGAGTCTGACAAGGAAGGGGAGGGGGTTGATATCGACGAGATCTTTGCAGCGTTTGACCATCCAGATGATGAATCAGAGGAGGGGGGTGGAAGGGAAGCTGTGCCTGTAAGTGCGGTCGGAGAGGTGCGTGATAGGGGGCCCCGAGGGTTAGACGCAGGGCTCTCGATGAATCCTTTAAATTTGAATCAGACATCCTTCCCCTTGAGGCTTCTCAGTCGAGTTCGACATTGCTGGGGATTCGACATAGAAGTGACCGACAGGTCTGTCAGTGAGTCCACAGTTCAGTCTCAGTGTCTTAGTTAGGCAGTCATGGAATCAGTCAAGCAGTCAATGAAAGACTGAGTCCGGCCACGGACGGAGATGACTCATTTCCAGTATGTTTTCTGTTTTCAGTCTCTTTCTTCATCTCCCCCTCTCCCTCCCTTTACTTCTGTGACTCTCTCCCTCTTTTCTCTCTCAGTGACACTCATGGACAGTCGCACGCACACACACACATACACACACACACACACACACACACACACATACATACACACACACACACACACACACACAGACACACAGACACATACACACATACACACACACACACACACACATACACACACACACATACACGGATACACACACACACACACATACAGAGAGAGAGAGAGAGAGAGAGAGAAAGAGAGAGAGAAAGAGAGAGAGAAAGAGAGAGAGAGAGAGAGAGAGAGAGAGAAAGGGAGGGTGGATGAGTGACACTGTGGACGGGCAGGAAAGTAGGGTCGAGTCATCATGAAACGAGAGTATAAAGAAGAAGTTTACGGTACAAAATAGGAGAAACACCAAGGGAAAGCAATAAGAAGATGTACTGATGAAGTTGTCTCTCCTTTTCTAAAGTCATGATACAGTCTCCTGTGCTCCGATTTGTGTTCACCGGATATCTTTTTTGCCTGAACTCTCTTGTTCTGTGTAGACTGAGTGGGACCCACAGGAAGGGGACTCCGCTCTCTCTGCAGCTGGCGGGTTGGAAGACAAGATGAAAGTGAAAGAGAAAGAAGGGGATATCATGCCAGTGGAAGTCGAAAAGAAAAGCAAGAAGAAGGGGGGGCAGGAAGAAGGCAGTGAAGAAGAAGGAGAAGGGGGGGCGTGGCAGTACCGAGACGCATCAGCTGGTAGAGAGCAGGCCGAGATTCGATTCTCCACTCATGATTCTAGTTCTGTCCCAGCTTTGTTTACGGAGGAGAGACCCGGTATCGGCGACAGTTGGCATCAGCAGGGAGGGGACTCGAATGACCATATCAATTCTCTGTCTGGCTGTTTCTTCGAGAGGGGGGGGAAAGACAGTGCCGAGCAGCAGAGAGACGATAACAGGTCACCAGGGCCCTCCTCTTCTGCAGCCCGAGCGTTTCCCCTTTCCTCGCAGATACCTGCAGATGATGCGTCTCAAGGGGTCATTGAGAGTCTGCTAAGTCGAGAAGAAGAGGGAAGTGCACACATGTTCCAAGACCTGCAGCCTTCCGCATCTGCGCTTCCGAATCGTTCTGCAGGCGAAAGGGAGTCCGGGGCTGGGGGGGAGGAGGGGAGGGAAGCCTTACAGTTGCCCAAGGGAGTGTTTCACCATGTGGAAAGGGGGCGGTTTTACACCTGTTTCTCTGTCGACAATCATAAGTACGAGATTTCTTTCTCGTACAAAAAGGATTTCCGTAAAGCTGTATCAGATACCCCGTCGACTCGAGAAACTGGGTGGTGACAAATGTGAAGGTCACCAAAAAGTAAATCGTGCGCAACCTTCCACTCTGTCCAGTCTTCCCTTCCACTCTCTCGGATAAGCCACCGCCTCTCAACTTTGCTGTTCCTGCTTCTCCTCCACCTGCCTCACTTCCATTTCTTCTCACTCCATCTCCAGTGGCACCCCCTCCTGTTTACTTCTCCCTGTCCTCTTTGCCTGTTGTTCAAGCAGCCTGCGGACCAAGCTACAGTGTTCCTCTTGGTGCTTCTTTCTTCCCCCCAGCTTCCTCTCTCTCTTTCTCCCTCCGCCTATCCGTTCTCGTTCTGCTTTTTCCTTCCTATCCCCCCCGCAGAGAGAATGTGGAAAGGGGGAGCAGCAGTCGAACAGTCAGGCCTCAGGTAGCAAATTGGGGGACGGAGAGAAAAGTAAAGGGAGAGAGAGATATGATGCAAAGGAGAGAAATGAAAAGGGAGAGAAAGGCAAGGAAAAGCCTGACAAGCAGGGCCGCAACAGACAGGGGGGGAATGAAGGGAGATGTTGTAACTGCAAGGCCTCTGCAGGCGGATGTCGCCTGTCATCCAGATGTTCATGCACTAGAGGGTCAGAATCTCTCCCAGCAAGACCCTGCGTCAATTGCGACTATCTCGAAAAGGGGTGCTGTAATAACCCCCTAAATGGAAAGAATCTCAAATCTGCCCCTCGATGGGAGCTGCGTGAAGACAGACAACAAGAAAGAGAACGCCGTAGGAGGAGACATGAGCATGATTTTCTGTCCTCGCCTTCCCCCTCTTCCTCTTCTTCTGTCTCTGATTCTTCCTTCTTTTCTTCTAGATCTTCTGATGACAGGGATGAGGAGGACCGAGCGCTCATTCATGGAGGCTCACGCTCGTCTGCAAGAATTTGTGCAGTGAGTGGCGGAAAAGGAAAGAGAAGAGAATATGATTTTTGGAGGAGAGGCGCTTCCGACTTCGCATGGATAAGCGCAGATCAACTAAAGAAGGACGAGAAGCGTCTGGTATGTGCCTTCTGGGCCGGTCGCAGGGAAGCATGCAGACTCAGAAAGTGTGAAGACCGACAAAAGCGTCATGCAGGTTCTTCTTCCGACCTTCCCCCCCCTCCGGTTGCAGTGTCGTCGTCCTCCTCCTCCTCCTCCTCCTCTTTTCCTTCTTCCTCATCCTCCTCCTCTTCTTCTTCTTCTTCTTCTTCTGCTTCTGTTTCTTTTTCTTCTTCTTCTTCTGCTTCGGCTTTTGCATGTGCTTCTGCTTCTGCCCCACCGGTGCGCCCCTCCGCAACCTTTTCAATCCCCCAATGGGTCTCTCAGCCGTCCTCCCCCTCCCTTCTCTTTCCTTCTGCATCCTCACCCTCCCTCAATGCTTTCTCTCCTTCTTACGACGTGAGGTCTGGTCTCATGGCTTCAGGAAGAAGGAAACTCACAATAAAAACGGTAAATGTGGGGGGGCTGGGGTCACGCATACGAAGCAAGGCTCTCGAGCGGTGGCTGGCCGCTTGCCAGGCAGACATTGTGGTGTTAACTGAAACGAAGTGCCCCTCCATGCCCGTAAGAACATCCACTCACACAGGGCATAATTTCGATCGCTTTGAGTGGTTGAGAAGGAAAATCAAAGCGGAAGGGTCGAGAAGGAAAGCTGCAACCATCGGGGAAGTAAGGACAGGGGGTGTATGCATCCTAGTCAGGAATTCTTTAGTTCATGAACTGCAGCCAAGGTGGGAGCTGGTGGTTCAAAAGCTGGTCCGTCTGTCAGTGAGTGTGCCTTCTCCCTCAAAAGGAGGGGAATCAGCCACGAGAGTCCTCCATGTTTTCGGTGTGTACTTTCTACCTAGAGGGTCTGACCTGAGACAGAGAGACAGGGAGCTAAGAGACAGAGAGAGAGAGGGCGTGATCGATGCACTATGTCAGGTACCTCTCGAGGATTTGCGTATCCTGGTTGGGGACATGAACGGCAAGCTGGGGACTCGGGTGCCGGAAGGGCTGACTTGGGAAAGAATACTATGTCCCACTGATGAAAGCAGAGAAGAGAATGAAGTTGATGGTTGCAAGCCCTCTCGATTGTCAGCCTGCAGCCATGGCAGTCAACCTGACGAGCAAGGGAATTGGCTGATCCGTCTTTGTGAACGCTCTAACTTAATTCCTCTCCACGGCCTGTCCTTGAAATGTGAGAGGCTGGGTATTGATGTCTCCTTTTCGGGCCCGTGCACCTTTTTTAGAGCAGGAGAAGAAACAACAGCGATTGATCACTTTTTTGTAGATCCTTTTCTTTTGACAGCCTGGTCTTCTGCCACTTCAAACCTGGAAGCTGACTTTGCCCCACAACATGTTGTTCTTTCTCTTTCTTTTTTTCTTGATTCATCTCCTCCCCCTATGTCTTCTGATCCTCCACATGCCCCCACGGGCGAAAAGAATTTCTCTTTTCTCCCCCCTCTCCTCACTGTTAATAGAACTTCCCCGGTGACTGATGACAAAATGATTCCTCTCGCCAGAGCGGTCCTGCCGTTTTCTGAGACGGTTTTTCCCGGCCTGTTCGACAGAGGGGTAAACGAACTGCGTAAAGGAGGTCAAGTTGTTCCCCCTATCCCACCTCCCCCTGACCCACCACCCCCTCCCCCACAACCACCTCTCCCTCAGAATGCTCCCCCCCCGAACTCTCTCAGCAAGGCTTCTTATCTTAAGCAATTGGAACAGTTGGGTCTTTCCTGGGAAGAAAGGCTGGCAGACAGCAAAGTGGGTGCAGTGGTAGATGGGGGAAAGGCATCCAAGAAGAGAAGACAGTCTGGGAGAAAGCAAAGCATCCGTCAGGCTTGGTGGGACCCACAAATTGAATGCCGCCTGATATATTTGAAGGTGAAGGAAGCCGAGGAAAAGGCAAGACATGTCCCGAACCCTTCTCACCCTCTGCGAAAAGAATGTGTCAAACTGAGAAGGGAAAGAGCTCGACTGTTTGCAGCAAAAAGGAGTAAGCTTGAGCAACAGACAGCAGAGAGACTAGCTAGAGAAGCAGCAGTTGACCCCTCGAAAGTTTGGCAATGGAACAGGAAAATCAAAACGCAGAGGGGAGGGGATAATAAACCCGCTACATCTTCCTTCACTCAGTTCTGGGCTGGGGTCTTCGACGGTCCTGGTCTTCTGCCTGCACCTGTTGGTCTGGCCTTCCCTCCTCCTTCTCAGCCCGCCTTCTCTATACACATGATTGAGGAAACACTGAAAGGAATTGACCCAAAGAAGGCGTTGAGTTTGGATGGGGTTAGCCCCTATCACCTCTCGTTATGTTTTGGTTTTTCTCCTCTCTCCCGCTTGCTGCTCTTTGTCTTTTTCAATTTGTTTCACCTTTTTTCTTTTTGGCCTGAACGCTGGAATGTATTGCGCATTGCTCTCGTCCCCAAGGGCCCGCCGAGTCTTGACTGTAACGAATGGCACCCGATTCACATTGTGGGGCTTCTAGGTAAGATTTTTGCTTTATTGATGGACTCAAAGATCAGGAAAGAGGTGAAAATTGACGAAAGGCAGCTCGGCTTCAGACAGGGGGTAGGGACAAGGGAGGCCTTCGCTGCTCTGTCTTCGTTAATTCTCAGCTCCAAAAAGAAGAAGAGCCCTCTGATTGCCGCGTTTGTTAATTTCAGCAAGGCGTTTGATATAGTTCCTTGGGTCAAAATGTTAGAGAGGCTCAGGGAGGAAGGAGTAAGCCAAGCCGATATTTGGATGATTCATTCGATGTATAGTCAGGTGAAGGCTCGGGTGGATGGGGCAACAGAATGCTTTCCAGAAGGCGGAGGAGTAAAACAAGGCGATCCTCTCTCTCCTCTCCTCTTTCTTCTTTTCATCAACAATCTGCATAAGTCTGTCAGCTCCGATAATAAAAACAGGAATCAAAGCTTGGCTGGGGGTACTGATAGAGAGACTCCTGTCAGACTGTCTGACGTTTTAATCGAAAGCATCGGATACGCTGACGACCTTCTTCTGTTAAACTTTGCTCACAGTGCTTCAGACTTGCAGAAACGTCTGTCTCGCCTCGAGGACTATTGTAAGGAGCACGGCCTGAAGGTGAATTTAAAAAAGACAAAAGTTATGCGTCTCTCCTCCCCCCACCCCGACCTAGTGCCCCGGACCCCTTTTTTTTATGAAGGCAGACCAGACTGAATGGAAGCGGTGAGTAAATATAAGTACTAGTATAAGTATTTGGGCAACTGGGTTTTTGAGGACGGGGACCTTAGCAAGACAGTCGAAGCCCGCATTGAGGTGGAAGAGAAGGCACTGGAGGCTGTATTTGGTACTCTCTCTTCTTTAGGCTTTGTTTCTCCCTTTTCTAAAATTACTTTGTTCAAGGCCCTCTGGCTGCCAGTCGCATTGTATGGACTGGAAACGATCCCGCTGAGAAAGATAGATGTTGCCTGCCTCGATGCATTACAGTTACGTTTTGTTCGATGTTGTTTTGGTCTCTCTTATCACTCCTTTGTTTCGCCTTCCCTTCTCTCTCTCTCTCTTGAGCCATTCAGTTCTCTACTTGGTAAGTTGAGTGGGGGCTTCATCCAATGCATCAAATCGATCGACCGTGCTCTACCTCGGGCAGTGTGGAATGAGTGCTTGGCTAGCTCGTGCGAACCCTTCGTTAAGACAGTAAAATGGCTGGCCGTTCCATTAGATTACTCCCTTTTGTGGCCTCCATTGCCAAGCATGGTGGGGGACAAGTTTAAAAGGAAGGGCAAGGGCAGAAGGAAAAGGGCGGCAAAAAAGATCGTGGAGGGTGCCTGGCTATCCGACTGGTTGAAAGAAGAAACTAGAAACGTTAGAGACAGAGACGGAATTTTCCCCCACCTTGCGAATCTCTCCCCTTTCCAGTCAGAGAATCCAACCAGACAGCGTTTGGCCATGCACCTTCTGTGTGAAAGGAAATGGCGTCCGAGAAGTGAAATGCTAGAGTGCAGTGTTGAACCTCTGCCAAAGAGTCTGCTGCAGTCCTCTGCAGGCTTCCGTACGCTTTTCAGGGCTCTCACAGGGAGGGATATAGATAAAACCCAACCAGAACGGCTGTGCGATATATGTTTGTCCCCCTCGCGTATGATCAAAGATGAGGTTCATGTCCTGACGGAGTGTAAGGACACAGAAAGGGAACGGAACAGGCTGAAAGATTCTCTGAACTGTACGAAATTGCGAAACAGAAAGCGCCCATTAACATAAGAATACAGATTGCACAATGCGTTGCAGGTGCAACCGGGAGGGGCACTTCTGATAATGAGAAGAAAATGAAGGATATGGTGTTACTGTTGTGCACAATCCTGCCTAGAAGCGGTTCCAAAGCTATAGCCGACTGTCTCAAGAAGGTCCATTCTGTCGATAAGGCAAGTTGAGGCGAATCAATCCGATTGGCATGCAGGCTTCTTCATCCCCCCCGCCATGAATGTGTGCTCTGGGTTGTCCTCAAAGCCTTGCTAGTGGCTTGGGATTTGGCGTCGCTAAATCTAGGATTTAACTCTCAATCATCATCAACGTGCAGGGATTTTTTTTTTCGAATTATTTTGGTTTGTAGACCCCGTGCGCTGATGATGCACTATGATGGTGCTGTGATGCTATTGCATGTATTATGCTTGGATTAGCTTAGATTTTTTAAATTTTGTCATGATTTCTGTTTGGTGAATCTGTGAGTTCTGCATGGAACGTGTTGTACATGTGACTAACAAATGCACAAGAGTGTTTATAAGGACGTGTATGGCCATTAAAAAAACAACAACAATTAACAATAACACAGAGTCTGATAGTCACAAGAATATCCTATCTGATGGCGACTGACGCGGGCGGCAGGCCTTGAAACATTACAAAAAAAAAGCTTCAAAATTTGGTGAAGCATCAAAATATTCTAACTAAGAGGTTACTAAGTTTAACTTATTTTTAGGCAACTCCTAGAGCAACTTTAGAAGCTAGTTTAGAAGCAACTTTATTAAACTTTATATTGTGAAATTACTATAGAGAATTAAATTAGATCATGCATCAATCGACTCGGAGCGTGAAATCGCAATCTTACTATTGAAGCGACAAATGTCATACACTACTTAGTACTTCTAATAGTACTTAAGTATAATTTAAAAGAAAAAATAAATTAAATTCATTTTAGTTTCAAGCTTGAACTAGTATCAAGTGAAAGAAGACGGTACGTGCCGTTTCCTTTCGATCATGACCCATTAAATAATTTATTAGAATATAATACTAAAAAGCCTGCAAAAAGACTTAAAAAAAATATAAATTCAATCCTCGCTACCTCCGTTTTTAACTCTTTTAATTTACCAGTCCTTTTGAAATACTGAAGAAAGAAGATGACAAATAATAGGATCCATGGTTAAAAATTTGATCTAATCAATTAAATACCGCATACTTGAGTATACTACTACTAGCAATAGTTACTATTATAATCTAAACTATATAATAATGTTTATTCATTTCGTTTTATCTTAGGACTCAGATAAATGCAGTATTTTAAAAGTTGAATGTCATATCCAGTACATTATATGTAGTGGTAGTTATATGAATCAAAACGTGTTGTTCAAGTAGCAATTGTTTTGCTGTTGTTGCATTGTATGAATGATAATATGAGGCAACAAACTGTCCTGAGGAACTGGAGAGAGGCTTGCACACCCCTTCGGGCTAGCGTTCATGCAGGAAGAAAAACCAATGGAATCCGTCAAAGAAAGGATGGAAACTTTTGGAAAGATCCCCGCGCAGGCAGACTTGGAAGGGGTGGGAAGCAACACACGGACACGCACTGGCACACACACATGCACAAACGCACGGAAATCTGCCTTGCTATGAAGCATCAGCGGACCATGCTGCAGACGATATGGAGGCATTCATAGACGGAGGGAGAGGAGTGAGAGCATGGGAGGCGAGATCGTACCGTGGGACCCAAAACGAAACAAAAATGATACCAACTGCACGCTCACCCCGACGAACAGTCTCACACGATTCAACGATCGACTTGCTGCACGTTGTTGTGAAAGCCACTGCACGAACTCGCCCGAATGTTGAGAACTCTTGTACAGGAATTACATTCTTACGGCTTTACCAGGAAGACGACACACACCATGCACCTAATTTGATCTTTCGATCAATCCCTCGTCCTTTCGCATTCATTCATTCACTCATTCATTCATTTCGTTTTCGATTCCTCGGTGCATGCATTATCGATTGCAACACACGATGCATACAAGTCACGCATATGAAGGCAACGCCTCTAACAAAAAAAGATCGGACGATCAAAGGGTGTGGGGTAGAGTGGAGAACGGAATCTGTTTGGAACGTCAACGAATTGTCGCCGGAAACACAAAGCATCAAAAAGTCTCGATTCACCCCCCCCCATCCCACACGTGCACGCCAAGGAAACGGAGAGGAGCACATTCGTACAGGCCCACATATGATCTCTTCCCGTTGACGGAGAGAGACTGAATCGTCACGGTCAATCTTCCTGCCATGAATGAACCAGCGTGCCCCACATTCAGGACGCGCAATGCGCGGCAATGCACGTTCCTTTTTCTCGAGAAGGCGGGTCTTCACACCAGCCCAGTTTCCGTTTGTGGATTGAACCCCCCCCCTCTCTCAAAAGTAAAAATGAAAAAAATGACTGACGAAACACTCATTTTCCTGATAAAGCAGCAGCAGGCCTTCGTGCCAAGATTCACTCGCAGACATGCATATCATATGATGCTCACTCTAAAGAAGCATGAAACAGATGAGAAATGACACGGGCAAAAGAGCGATGCAAGCAACAACTGTACACCGAAATGGCAAGGGAAAGAGAAAGGGGAACAAGAGCAGGAGCCACGTGGGCATCCCAACAATCAACCCGCCACTGACTTTCGCCACATGCATAAAAAAGGAGTCATCATTTCAACAAAGCATCCCCCCCAAACCCCCAGCTCCTTCACTGCCGATCTCCTCGACTCTTCCGCTGCCCCCCTACCTCCCTCCCGTTTCAACGCCGCACTGCCCTCAACACCAAAAACGGGGCAATGCTATTCGTGCCTCCACCACTTCCCAGTAAACCTCCCGAAGACACTGAGAATGTGTCAGAGCCGCGAACACACTCTGACGGCGGCTCAAGGCTCTTTCTGTTTCTGCCGAAACACGAGAGACCCACGATCCTTCCCATCTCCTTCACGGTCCTCTTGTACGTCTCCAGACTGCCAGAAGGAAGAAGCGCCTGCACCATTCCCCCCGAAGCAGTAGAAGAAGAAGACAAAACCTCGTTCGAGATTTCTGCGGATTCCTCTGCCTGAGCATTCACAGCCACCAGCTCGCCCCCCTCCTTCAGCAACCCCCCTGCCCAATCGAGGAACCGCACCAATGCCACATCATCCAACCGATCAAGCAGGAAGGGACACACAATCTCGTCCTGCAAAGGAAGGTTAAGCCCTCCCGTATCCCCTTCAATACTTCCTCCCATTCCGGCAAAACACCTCGCAAAGTCAACTTCCACGCGAATGGGAAACACACTCTTCAATTTTTCAGGGAACTTTAGTCCCTTCTCGCCTTCCTCTCTCAAAACTCCTCCACTCCCACTCGAACGACCGGCTGCCTTTTGCACCTGCTGAGTGCAGACCTTCTCTTCCTCTACTGACTGCCACAATCCCTTCTGTTCAACAAGGAAAGCCTCGCACTCAAGATCTGACAACGTCCGTCCAAGTTCATCAGAGAGACCTGCGGCACAGGAAACGCACAAAACACGAAACGCATCTCCAAGCCGCCCCAGCCCTCCCTCTCTGCCACGTCTTTGAGAACACCTTGAGGAGGACCACAGGACTCTGCAAACACTCGCCTCTCTTTCACGCAAAGAGGCCATCAACCTCCCCACCTCCCTCAACACCAGGTTGTCAAGAAGCTCACCTGCTGTCCCCTCAGCAGCAGGAGACATGCGAGGTCCTTGATGAGTCAGCAGAAGCCCTAGCGAGAACGCAACAGGGTCGGTCTGTTTTTCGGCATTCCACAACATCTGGCCAATCAAAGACCTGTCTCCCTCTGGTACCATTTTCATCAGACGAGACCGAACGTTCTCGGCAGTCTGTGCGTCCATCGGCACCTCTCCCGCTTCTGCGAGACGGCCTGCTTGCCTCTGCAATACTCTCTCTGGTAATAGGGGCACCTCCCTCTCCCTCACTCCGCACAACTGAACAGGCCCACGACGGACTCTTTGAGCTGCCCCCCTCTCCACATGGTGACCTCTCTTGGCCATGAGAGCTGTGAGATCGTCCAACATTGTCAGAAGCGGGTGAGGTGAGAATGAGGGTGGGGGTGTAGGGGCACCTTCACGGATGCTGGTGGTGGTACTGACGGTGCTGGGACGGCGAGAGGGGCGTCGAAATGAAGGGAAGAGACGCCATTGCCGGGAGGAAGAGGCAGAAAAGGTGGCTGTCTCCCCTGCCTCATTGATGGGATTTGAGGCTGAGACAGTCATGGCTGATGGCAGAGTGTGTGCAGATGCAGGTCTGGAGGGAGAAGGGGGAGGGAGACATGGGTAGACACCAAAGGCCTTCGTTGCAGACCGTCTCTCTCTTTTTCCTCCATTGAACATCTCTTCTACAGCAGCTGCACACCTCTGTCTCCAAGTTTCTTCCTGAGGCGACGAGAGAGGGGCATTTGGCCCTTCTTCAGTGCGTTCAGGAAGGTCACTCTTTTGGAGGACAGTCACACGCTCGAGAAAGACGGGGAAAGGCAGAGACCCCTCAGAGGCCATTTCGTCCAGTACCCTCTCGGAAACTAGGGCAGCGGTCTCGGCCTCTGTGTTGAATTCGGGTGCCGTCTCTCTGCACGCGTCTGAGCGTGAGGTGGTGCTATGACCCCTCTGGCCCCTTTCCTCTCCCTGCCCGCTGCCTTGCCTCGCTCGTCTAAACCTCTGCCGAATGCCGAGACCCCTCCTCCATCTACGGGCGGATTCTTTCTTGACGTGAGGGACTGACGGATCCTCAGATGGACCTTCGAGGTCCTCAGCTTCACACAGAACAGAGACTGAGTGGGTCTCATGGGTACTGCCAATGACAGTCCGATCATTATGGCCTGAGGCCTCTGACCTCACCCACGCAGCCACACAGGACATCCCCTCGGCACGGAGCCGCTGCTCGTATGCAGAAAGCCACGATGGCGTTGTGAGGCTGTCAGACTGGGAGGGAGGCGCGTCCTGGACGTCCACTGACTGCCCAGCACGAGTGGACAGGTTGAGGGGGTCATCACGATCCTGCAAAATAAGAACGTTCACAGGAACGATTAGCACCAGAATAAAAAAAGGGAAGATTCAACACATTCACAGGCTCAACTGGCAAGCAGTTTGCTGCAGGAGTGACGAATCCAAATGAGTTCGAAAGCTTGTTCGAAAACTCTGAAAAGAAAAGAGAAACGAATGGCATAGAAGCCTTGATCACGTCTCAGCGTGTAGAGCTAGTCGAAACGAACGAGAGCAATTGCATAGCGAGACAGACTCACGTTGACTATTTCCTCAAGCACTTGTTGTTGTGCTTCTGCAATCCCTGCAGCAGAAAGACTCCCCGTCGCTCTCTCCTTGCTGCCCTGCTGATCAAGCACCGCAGTCGTGCAATCCTCAATGAGCCCGCTGACGCTCACGTCCCCTGCGAGGAGTGCCATGGGCAGTTTGATACCGAGGCTTCTCTGCACGGATGCCCCGATGCTCATCAGAGAAAGGGAATCGATGCCCAATCCCGAGTCCGAAAGGTTGGCCTCGGACTTCAGCAGCAACACCTCGAGCTCTGTTGAGGAGAGAGACACCATCTCAGAGATGCTCTCGAAGATCGTTCTCTTCACCAACGAACGCACAGAGGCTCTACCCCGATGTGAAGGGAGATCAGAAGGAACGACACTTCTTCCTCTAATGCCTCCCTTCCAGCTTGCATCTCTTTCTGCTTTTGTTCGAAGCAGAGAGAGGGCTTTCTGGTCAAATGCATCCTGAAAGAGCGGGGGGATCACAGCACCAGGAGCGAAACGCCCAACAAATGACCCCGAATCCATCTCCATGCAACATGAGACAGAGGCATTCGGTCGACTCATCAAACCTCTAAGAGCACTCAGCGCAGCCGGACTGCTCACCCATCCCTCAACTGTCTTTGGGAGACCTGCCGCCATGCCTACTGCTCGTCCCTGCCCTTTCCAGGGCCCCCACTGAATGCTCAGAGCGGGGAGGCCCTGCGTGCGTCGATGGAGAGCGAGGGCATCGAGGCAGGCGTTGGCAGCCGCATAGTTGGCCTGTCCGGGGTTGCCGACAACGGCCGCGATGGAGGAGAAGAGGACGAAGAAGTCCAATGGCTCCACAGCCTCCACAGCTGACAGAGCTGCGTGCAAACGCCAGGCCCCGACTGCCTTGGGCTTCAGAACCGTCTTCAAGCTTTCGGTGCTTTGGGTTAGCATTGCCCCGTCCTTCATGACTCCTGCCAGATGCATCACCCCTGCAAGCCTGTACTCGTCTGACTGGGCTGCCGCAATCGCCCGAGAACAGCCATCCGCTTCCGACACGTCACATGCGAGAGTAATGATATCGGCTGCGGACGCCTGCAGACGCTCCAGCAGCTGTTCCGCCCTTCCTTTCGTGGCGGTGGGAGCAGAATCGGGGGGGGACTCGGAGTGAGGGGAGGGGGGGGGGGCAGGGCGTCCCGACCGGGAGACGAGGACAAGACGATCTGCGCCCTCCTCGACTAACCACGCAGCCACAAGGAGACCCAGAGCCCCAAGACCCCCTGTCACGATGCAGCTCTTCTTCTTCGGTTTCTTTTCACCCGCCCCTTTTGCGGGGTCAGTGGGAGAAGGGAAAGGGCACAGAGCTGCCTCATCTGTCAGAAGGGGAAAGCGGACAAGCACCTTCCCCTCAGCCTCTGCCTGCCGCAGCATGTGCACGTCCCTCACTGACCTCTCTTGCAAACCGAATGCAGAGACTACTGCCAAGTTCCTCACTGCCTCACCTCCACCGCCCAGCAGGGCTTCCTCACACTCTGTGCCCTCTGGGAGAATCTTCAAAGTCGTTGATGGGAGCACAGAGAGACTTCCAACAGGAACGCACGAGTCAAGTGGAACCTTCGCACACACTCTAGATCCTGTAGACACACCTTGAACAACCCCCCCCACGCGCACCACAGTGCCAGACAGATATTCGGGTCCTTCTGTCGTCACTATGGCAGCCCTCACCCTGATCTCAACGCACTCAGGAGGGAGGGTGACGTCTGAAGAGGAAGAGGAAGAAGAAGAGGAAGACCCCCCCAGGGGAGGGCCCCTCTGCGGCCGCACCTCCAGATTCCCGAGTGCCCCCCTCTGACTCATCTGCAGTTCCACAGGGCCCCGGACAGACACCGGGGCCTTCTTCAGTCGAGGCACAAAACGAACAAACGCACACGAATCCTTCCATACACGCTCAACCTGCCGATCCCTCACAGAAGGTTTTCTAGAAGAGGGGGGTCTGAGACGGACGGCAATTTCCGATTCAATCCCAAACAGAGAAACCTTCTTCGGACTGGAACGCCCGGTGGAACGATCATTCTGCGTGTGCATGTACACACTCTGCAGCTGGTTGCGGAGCTCGCTGAAGTCTTCAAACGCGGCAAGAGCTCTTGTGTCGAGGTCTGCTGTATAGAGACGAAGAGCTCTGCCTGACAGAGACGGGATCTCCAGGCGGGCAGTGCGACAGAAACCCCAGAGGCCAGCGTGTGCGTTGGGGAGTGCGACAGCGGGCTTCATTCCCACAGAAGCCGTCTGATGGAAGCTCCGCCTCCCACTCTCGAGCTCTACTGGCCACACCCCTGCCGTCAGGACAATCAGCAACAAATTGGGATCACTCAACACAACGGACTGCAGCACGGTCTGCACCTCGCTGATCGCGAGGATTGCTGACTCCATGTCTGGGATGGCATTTTCATCAATTGCTTGCCGTTCTTGCTCTGCGGCATTCAACCCGTGGGAGCAGACAGCAGAGACGCCTGCCAAGCTGATGCATGCCTTGAACGTCCGAGACTCCCAGAGTCTCGAGAGCTCCTCTGCAGACGGCAAATCTCCAATCAAGAAGAATCTGTGGTGGCTCCCGAGAGTACGCTGCAGAGACAGACATAAAATAGCCAGCTGTTCAGGGACAAGCACGGGAACACCACAGCACAGAGCCAGATAGAGTCAGTGTACGAATCGATGGACGGGACCAAGTGAGCAGAGAAACTGCTTTTCGACGATCTAGTGTGGTTGACACAGCAACTTGAAGCAAGAATATGAGAGGAGATTGAAAGCCGATGAAGCGGACAAGAAACAGCAAAACCAACCTGCAGAGCTCCCATCAACTCCACAGAAGGAACGGAGTAAAAGAGGAGAGGCTCATTTCCGAACTCTCCAGAGCGAGTCCTCTTTCCCAATTCGACACCAGAGCCGATAGCTCGGTCAGTCTCAGCACTCTGCTTCCACGTGGTTGTCCACAACAGATCCCTAGGAACCCCCTGCCCTGCCCCTGGCAGAGTCCCACCGACCTTGAAGGTCAACCCCCTAAGATCTGCTAGCACTTCCCCCCTTTCAGAGTAGACCACCACGTTCGCACGGAGAGTCTCGACCGATGCATCTAGAGTCACATGGGACCAGACTTTCTCCTTATGAGGAAACGGACGGATGAGCACCCGCTCTACCCGTGTAGGCACAAACAAATTGCCCCCCTTCAGGGAGACGGCAGTACTGCTCTGGATGAGTGCGAAGACCGGGTGCAACGCCCCATCGAGAACAGAGGGGTGCACATGGAATCCCTCTTCGAAGCTCTGTGAAATCGAGTACGACTCTCCTCCGTCTTCATCAGTGAGTAGACCAACGGAGCTCACCTCTGCCAGTGCCTCCAGTGCTGCTCCGTCAGAGGTGCGGTGGACAAAGAGGTTGCGGACTGTTCGGAAACGGGGTCCGTATTCAAACCCGCAACGGCGAAGGTCCTCGTAGAAGGCCTGTACATCCACTTCCTCAGAGCAGTGGGCCCGCAGCCGCTGCAGCTCCTTTTCCCCTTCTGCATCTCTGCCGCCCAGGAACGACACGCCCCCCACCCTCGCACTTGCATGACCAACCTCTGAGTCAGTGTGCCGCCCCCCCCCCTTTGTTTCCCTCTTCCCTTCTCCAGCTGCCATGTCGGTCGAACGTTCACGGGATGAGAGGAACACCCGCGCCCCCCCCTTGCACGGCTCCAGACGAACAGAAAGAGTCTTTCGGGGAACTCCAGAAGACTCTCCAGACTGCTCCTCTACGGACAGGGCGCGGTCGAACGACACCCCCATCAAGTCGACGGCAGAACCCTTACCCGCCGCTTCCACCCCCACACTGCGGAACGCATGACTGCAGAGGGAAGCAAAAACATCCAGAAACAGCGCACCTGGGAAAAGAGCAATGCCCCCGATCTGGTGATCGACCGACAATTTTCTCACGTCATCAGGCAACACTCCCTCACACTCCACACTCGTCTCCAGAAGTCCCTCACTCTGCTGGTGCGAGTGCGGCAACGCCTCCTCCGACTGCTTAGTGTGTGTTTGTGTCTTCATCCTTGCAAGAAGGGGATGCAGCACGGGCATCCAAGGGAAGGATTTGTGGTCCCACTTGTGAGGCCCTAACGCTCTTGCCCTCTCCTTGAGATGCACACACTCCTCTTCCGTGGGGCCCTGCACGATCACATGAACGTTAGTGCCACCCAAGCCAAAGGAAGAGACGCTACCCACCAGGGGGGCGTCGTCGGGGAGTGATGGGCGATCGTGTGCTTTCAGGGGAGTGGGCTGTTGGGGAAAGACAACTGGGAAGCCCGCGACTGCCTTGAGGATGCGCGGGTTCAGCTGACGGAGGTGCACGAGAGGGGGGGCCGTCTGGTATTTGAGGGACAAGACAAGTTTGACAAGCCCTCCTACCCCCCCTGCACCCTCCATGATGCCCACGTTGTGCTTCAGACACCCCATGTGAAGAGGGTGTGTTGCGGTTCTGCCCTCGCGATACACCCCCGCGATGGCCCCCACCTCCACAGGATCCCCCACAGGAGTCCCTGTGCCGTGAGTCTCCAGAAGGCTAATGTCTCCTGGAGAGAATCCGGCATTGTGCAACGCCTGTGAGAGGACCCGCACCTGTGCAGATCCGTTGGGAGCCGTGAGGGAGGCAGACCGCCCGTCGCTGTTGCACGAAGACCCCCTGATGACTCCCCACACCGAGTCGCCTGAAGCCTTGGCTGTCGTGTACGGTTTGAGAAGAACGGCGACTGCAAGCAAAGACAAAAATCCCAGTCGATGAAAGAAAAAAATGGAAGCAAAGCCCCCAAAACCTAGGACAAGAAATAGAGAAAGAGGACAGCGATTCAAAGAAAAAGTATGGAAAAGAGCAGAACGGGAACGTGGCAGAGCGAAAAGCGGTAAAAAAAGTGTGACCATCAGGCCCGGGGTGGGATCTTGGTTGAGTAATAGCTGTGTCACCCACATGTCTGAAACGTCATTGAGGTGTTCTTGTGTTTTGTGTTGATCTCTTTTCTCCCTACACATACCTGCGCCCTCCCCCATCGAGAAGCCGTCAGCCCGAGCGTCGAAGGTTTTGCATCGTCCGTCCCGAGCGATGCTCCCAGCCTTACAGAAGCCGATAAGAAAGTTGGGGCTCATCATCAAGTGCATTCCCCCAGCAAGTGCAGACTCGCACACACCTGCCTGGATGTGTCTGACTGCCGTGTCGACTGCAACGAGGGAGGAGGAGCAGGCGGTGTCTATCGGCATGGAGGGGCCTCGGAGGTCGAAGGCAAAAGAGACGCGGTTTGCGTAGAGGCAAGCAGCAAATCCTGCGACAGAGAGATGATGGATGAATGCGTGAAGGAGGGTGCAAAAGTGATGCAAAGTGCTGATAAAATCCTGTTGCAAAGACTGGGCACTCATACAGCAGGCTGGTCACGTAGCAGAGTCTCCCAGTGTGTTGCAGATGCTGAAAAAAGCAAGACCTTCGAAGAATTTGTGACAACACACGAGGATTTGCTTGTACAGTCGTGGCGAAGACTAAAGTTGTTGCGGACTACCGACCTGTCACAGCAAAGTCGGAAGGGTTGGTGAAAGCAGTGATCAGGTTCTTCTGCCTGTTTCCTGAACTCGGGAGGTTCACGGAGTCCTGCACCATCGTCTCCTGTGCCCATTTGATCTGCTGGGCAATCACCCAGTCAGAAGGGTTGCAGTTCCCGATGAAGCACCCAACGTCAGCTCCTTTCACAGACTCCCTCGAGTACCCAGCGCTGTGCAGGGTCTCGAATGCGACCTCCATCATCAACCGTTGCTGCGGGTCTGTCGCCTCGACCTCGGACGCCGACATGGAGAAGAAACGGTTGTCGAAAAGATCTGCTCCCTGCATGAAGGAAACAAAAACGGGTCGGGAAGCGAGGACCTTACTGAAGCGCTCATGTATGTTGGAAGCTTCCATGAAAGTGCCATTGCAAAAGAGATGGAAATAGACATAGGTCCCATATGCAAAACAACAGTCAAGAAACAGAGGAGAAACAGCGACCGAACGAACTCAAAGGCTCCCAATACAGAGAGAACCGGCGACCAACCTCCATGAAAGCTCCGTGCTTCCCGTAGCACCCCCCCGCCGTCGTCTCATCATACACCAGAGAGTGGTTCCATCTGCCCAGGGGGATCTCGATCATGCAGTCAGATGCAGACCTGAGAAGGTCCCAGAAGGCAGAGGGGCTGTGGGTGCGTCGAGGGAGTCGGAGGCCAATCCCAACGATCGCAATGCCATCGGAGAGCACAGCAGAAGAAGCACAGGCGTCGAGAGACGACCGAAGAAGATCCAGTCCGCCCTGACTGGTTGAGGGCTGAATTTCCTCAAGACAAAAATCTACCACACCTGCCACTGTGGGATACTCATAGAAAACGGCGGGAGGCACACACACACCAAGGGAAGACTGGAGGTCGGTTCCGAGTTGCATCAAAGTGACGGAGTCTGCCCCCAGGTCAGCAAATGAGGTGTCCAGCTGAATGCTCTTGCCGGGAGAGAGGACGAAATGCTCCGATAGAGCAGAGAGAATCCGTGCTGTCACACGTGCACGCAGATCGTCAGATCCGTCAGCTGCTTTCATTGCAGAAAGCGACTGACTCGCGCTGTCACTAACTGCAAGAGGCTGTGACGGGTCTGTCTCTGCTTCTTTCCGGGGAATCTCATTCTGCTGCGAACGCGCTGGCAGAATCGTTCGTGTCATCTCCATCGGCATCGGCACGGCAGACGGGTTCACGTTTCTCATCAAAATTCTCGACAGGGACGCAGCGACGCTACCCCCTGCTGTCTGCAGCCACACAGAGGCTACCGCAGTCCCTGCAGTGTCGCTTAGCGCCCTCTCCACCAGCACGACTGCCCAGATCGGAGTGCCCAGGTCTGTTTTGGAGACTGTGACCGATTCGATGGAGAGGGGCAGCATCATGTGGGGGGGCTCGGGTCCTGTTGCAGTGATTGGCGTTGCAGCCACAGACGCGACTGCAAGCGCACCCTCGAGCAACTGTGGAGAAAAGAAAAAACCCCTTTCAAAATCCCTTTGCAAGCTCACCGCACACCCTCCGGGCAGCTGCCGGACCCCCGGATTTTGCAGAAGGGCCACTGCTCGGACAGAGGAGGAGGGGATCTCTCGATCAGACACCATTTCTGCGTTTCCTCTCATTTGGAGGTGGGGCTCTTCTGAAGGCTTCGGAATAAAAAGCTCCGAGACTGTCCGGAATCGGTTCCCGTATTCGAAGCCCGACCGTGCAAGTCTCTCATAGAACTCTCCGACATCAACCTTCTGTCTGCAGACTGAAAGGGCGGTCTTCAGACGACTGCGTGTGGTCTCAGGGTCTTCTCGACTGAGCACTGAGTCAGTGGAGACCTCATCCAATCGTGCACTTGCATGAAGAGTTTTCTGCTTCTTGTTTGACGCACTAGACGAGGAGACGGACACTTGCTCTCGTTTGTGGCTTCTCAACCCCTGCAGCGTTGCACTCAGGAAAACCGCTGGTGGCTCGGAACCCTCTGCTCCTGGCCGAAAGGTCCGATGGAAGTGCACACTCTTCAACGTCGCGGCTTTGACGGGCGAGCTACGTTTGTCCCTCGAGATCATCTCTGCCAAACTCCTCGCCTCTCTCGTTGGCCTCTCTGCGCGACTCTCCGCAGACGCTGAAATGAGGAGCTCGAGCATGGCAGAGGGGGAGACGACGATCTCTCCTCGAACCTTCTGCTCTCCCCACAGAGCAGAGATGTCCGTCGGGACTTTTCCATTCCACGCAAGGCTGTTGGACCCTCCTGCAGTCGGAACGGGAACGCGAGCGAAAAAGGGATGCGGAATCCTGGGTGTGTGGTTCAACTGAAAAGGCAGGACCGTGTGGGTCCATTGGAAAGGCCAGACAGCATGCGACCATTCGTGAAAAGAGGCTGTTCGACTGCTTCTTCGAACGGCGGTGAGTGCTTGTGCACAGGCGGCAGAGAAAGCCCTGCCGGAGGGGGTGGAGGGATCGAGAGAGGGGACCCAAACGGTCCTCTCCTCCTTCCCTCTTGATCCCGAAATGAACTTTCCGAGGTTCGTCAACGTTGGCCGGGGTCCGATCTCAATCATCAGAGACTGTGCAGATCCTGCCTGTGCTCTCTCCTCTCCTCCAACATGTCTCTTCAACGTTTCGAGAGCAGGGAAGAACCGAACCGGCTTGACCATCTGACCCGCCCAGTATGCTGCAGTCTGCATTTGCTTTCCTCCTACATCTCCACTGACAGAGGACACTAGAGTGACCCCCAGACGGGGAGGTCGAGGGAGGAGATTCATCTCGGTCATGTGTGACTGGAGAGTGGTCGCAGCAGTGGACATGGCTGGGGAGTGAAAGGCATGGGAAACCTCCAGCTTCCTCACACGCTGCCACACCTCTGATCCCTCCCCGAGGCCCATCTTCTCGAGAACTGCCTGCACTGCTATCTCTTCCCCCGAGACGACAACGTTTTTCGGACCGTTGACGGCAGCAAGGGAGACCTGTTGCTGTGTTTCCAGGGGAAGCGAATCAAAAGCCTTCAAGAAAGAGGCCTCGGTCGCACGGCAGGATGCCATCACTCCCCCTGAAGGCGCAGCGGCCATCAACCGAGAGCGCTCTGCTACTAACAAAAGGCATTCCTCGACTGTCAGACATCCGGCATACACTGCAGCTGCGTATTCTCCGAGTGAATGACCGAGCACAACGGATGCCTCGATCCCTCGGGACCTCCAGAGCTCGCAGAGAGCAAGCTCAATGGACACAATCGCAACCTGACTATATTCTGTGTTGTCCACAGAAACACCGGCCGTCTCGTTCTTTGCATCCCCCTCTTCCGAAGGCTCTGAAGGGAAGAGAATCTCCAGCAGCGACACTTTCATCAGGGGTTTGAGAATCTCTGCGCATTTGTCAAGCGACGATCTGAACACAGGCTCACTCTCGTACAGCTCTCTCCCCATGTTCGTGTACTGAGACCCCTGCCCAGTGAACAGGAAAGCGACCTGACAGTCACTGGATGCTCCAACGGTCGTCTCAGGTTCCAGAGTTTCACACGGAACAGATGAAGGGAGAGCGGGGCGTGAGGACACCGGAGGCCCCTGCACGATCATATGGACGTTCGTCCCCCCAAACCCAAAAGAGGACACCCCCCCAACAAGAGGAGCGTCATCAGGAAGAGACGGCCGTCCCCTCCCCTCAAGTGCCGTCGCCTCACGGGGGAAGCAGACGCGGAAACCCTCAACGATCTCCTCAATGTGGGGGTTCAGACGTCGGAGGTGCAAATTCGGGGGCGCCGTGCGGTGATGCAGAACAAGCAGAAGCTTGATCAAACCAGCAATACCCGCGGCTGCCTCCAAGTGTCCGATGTTGGTTTTCACTGCACCCAACACCAGCGGCTGAACAGCTGACTCAGCCTTACTCTCACTCCCACCCCCCTCCCTGCCGGGCAGGTACACAGACTTGATCGCCTGCACCTCTATCGGGTCCCCCAGCGCCGTCCCCGTCCCGTGCGCCTCCAGGAAAGAGACGTCCTGCGGCTGCAGACCTGCCGACTCCAGCGCCTGCAACAGGCACGCACTCTGTGCGGGGGCACTGGGGGCCGTCAGAGACGCCGCACGGCCCCCGTGGTTGCACCCGGACCCCCTCACAACGCCCCAGATGGCGTCGCCCTCGGCCTCTGCCCGCTCCAGCGCCTTCAGAACAACCGCACCACACCCCTCTCCGCGCGCATAACCGTTCGCGTCGGCATCGAACGTTGCACACCTCCCGTCTTTCGAGAGCATGCGGGCCTTCGAGAAAGCCACAAAGGTTGTAGAGATGTGCACAACTTGACACCCTGCAACAATTGCAGTTTCACATGTGCCAGACCGCAACGTCTGCATAAAGACGTCCAAGGCTACCAGAGAGGCAGAGCAGGCGGTGTCGATTGACAGAGACGGTCCCGTCATGCCGAAAGCGAACGAGACGCGGTTGGACACCAGGGCGTTGGTGGCGCCTGTGCCCGAGAAGCTGTTGATGTCCGACCCCTGTGTGAGCTCGCACAAAAACCTCTTTCCACCATTTACATCTGACGAACCCGACTCTGGGCTCACTTCATTCAGCATCGTCGCACAGCAGCCAACGAAACATCCCACAGGCTTCCCCAGAAGACTTGCACGCTTCCACCCACACGAGTCGATGGCTTCGTTTGCAACCTGCAGCATGAGCCTGTGAGGTGGCTGGAGTGTTTTCAGTTCTGCCGTGGTCATCCAAGGGAAGGTCAGGTCGAGGAATTCCGAGTCCTCCAGAAGACCCGCCCTGTTCACGTAGTAGAATTCCCCGGAAGCATCCACGTCGGGATTGTAAAGGGCAGCATGGTCCCATCTGCAAAGAATAAATAAACGAAAGTGGAAGTGCGATTGATCCCTTGCGTCGCACGAACTTCGACACAAAAAGAAAAGGACGGAGAAGACCGAGAAGGAGAAATACAAACGTCATGGCAGACGGGAAGAAAAAAAAAAAGAGGGAGATCTTCAGACCCCACCGACCTCGAGGAAGGAATCTCTCGAAGACAGTCCCGTTCCTTCATCATCAAATCCCAAAACCTTGAGGGGGAAGAGGCAGACCCAGGGAATCGGCAACCCATACCGACAACAGCTGCAGGAACGCACTGAGCCCGACCGAAAGACCCTGTGCCTGTAGGCTCGGACCCTGGCTTCTCCACACTGGTCGCTGTGTGACGGGAATTCTGCGCATTTGAGGAAATGCTGACAGCCACACAGAAGTCGATCAACCTTCTGAGAGACGGGAAAGAGAGGATGAAGTCAGGGGGCACTCGTACAGAGAGATCTCTCCAGAGGACCTCTCGAACCTCCAACGCCTTCAATGAATCAAGTCCCAAAGTCTCCAGGGGCACCTCAAACCCGCATCGCTCATCCTCTCCCTCACTTCCTGCACCCTCCAAATCCTCTTTCTCACTGATGACCTCTCCACTGCCCTCTGCGGAGACGCAAACCACATTCTGCTCAGGTGAAAGCAGGCTGGACAAATGTGACCTCCTGTCTTCTTCGAGCACACCCATCAGCGCCTTCACAACGCCACTCTGCACCCGAACACGGAGTTCTTCCTCCTCTTCCACTCTCTGCGTGCCCTCACTCATCGAGGCCTTGCTGCCAGACTCGCTCCCAACGTCACCCTCAACTGTTGTCAGCGAAGAAAGAGGGGACGGTCGTGCCTCTGTACGTCTCTGAGATCTACCCCGCCCATCAGGGACTGACAGAAAATTTGCGTTGACAGGAGAGAATCCCGCAACTCCCCAGGGACAGGGCACGTGGTCCCATACTCTTGGGGGGTCATGCCGGGGCCCTTGGCCCGTTGGAGGCCCCTGCACGATCATGTGGACGTTCGTCCCCCCAAACCCAAACGAAGACACCCCCCCAACAAGAGGAGCGTCATCAGGAAGAGACGGCCGCCCCCTCCCCTCAAGTGACGTCGCCTCGCGGGGGAAGCAGACGCGGAAACCCTCAACGATCTCCTCAATGTGGGGGTTCAGACGTCGGAGGTGCAAATTCGGGGGCGCCGTGCGGTGATGCAGAACAAGCAGAAGCTTGATCAAACCAGCAATACCCGCGGCTGCCTCCAAGTGTCCGATGTTGGTTTTCACTGCACCCAACACCAGCGGCTGAATTTCTGACTCAGCCTTACTCTCACTCCCACCCCCCTCCCTGCCGAGCAGGTACACAGACTTGATCGCCTGCACCTCTATCGGGTCCCCCAGCGCCGTCCCCGTCCCGTGCGCCTCCAGGAAAGAGACGTCCTGCGGCTGCAGACCTGCCGACTCCAGCGCCTGCAACAGGCACGCACTCTGTGCGGGGGCACTGGGGGCCGTCAGAGACGCCGCACGGCCCCCGTGGTTGCACCCGGACCCCCTCACAACGCCCCAGATGGCGTCGCCCTCGGCCTCTGCCCGCTCCAGCGCCTTCAGAACAACCGCACCACACCCCTCTCCGCGCGCATAACCGTTCGCGTCGGCATCGAACGTCGCACACCTCCCGTCCTTCGAGAGCATGCGAGCCTTTGAGAAACCAATGGGCAAAGACGGACCGATCATCAAGCTACAACCCCCACAAAGTGCTGTCTCGCACCCTCCCTCTCTCAGGCTTCTCACTGCCCAATCCAGAGCCACGAGGGTGGATGAACAGGCAGTATCCACCGTGATAGACGGACCAGTCAGGGCGAAGGTGAAGGACACACGGTTCGCAAGCATGGAAGCGGAGAGCGCCAGGGGCAAGTAGGCACTCGCGACAGTGGCATCGCCTGCATGGGCAGCTGCAGGCCAATCCACGACGTTGGAGTGTCCTATGAAAACGCCGACAGGTCTACCAGCTAGATCGTCTTTTCCTCTGGGTCCTCTTCTTCCCCCTGTCTGCGAGAGGGCCTCCCAGGAGACCTCCAACAGTTGCCGCAGTTGGGGGTCAAGGAGGAGAGCCTCAGCAGCAGGTATGCCAAAGAACTTGTTGTCGAACAGCTCGGCGCCCTGCATGCATGATGTGAGCAACCACAAAATAATAGGGCAGAAGATGAAACATTAACGCACTTGTCGTGGCTGAGAGAAACTCACTAAAAAATGTTCAACAGCATTCTCTCTTGCTGACCTCAACAAATCCCGCCGTCGGTGCGTAGTAGGAGCCTTTGACCGAGTTCTCGTCTGAATCGAAGAAACGTTCGTGCGTCCAACGAGACAGTGGAACCCCCGACATACAGTCACGACCTTCCTGGAGCCCCTCCCAGAACTGCCACGGGTTCCAAACGTCTCCAGGGAACCTGCAGGCAACGGCAACGACTGCCAGATGGCTGGGTGCACTGGTCTGGAAAGACGTCCGGTTGGACCCTGACACGTTCTTGTGCTTCTGTTGGGCACTCTTTCCGATTCGTTTCTGCACCTCGTCTGCACAAAAATTGATCAGACGGGTCAAAGTGGGATAGTCAAAGAGGGTCGTTGGGGGAAGCCGGAATCCAAGTCTGTTGCCAATGGAATTTCGGAGTTCTACTGCTGCAAGGGAGTCAACGCCCAGAGCAGTCAGAGGCGCATCCATGTCCACTTCTCCGCTTTCATCTAGAACCAGGACCTCTCGCACACCCTCCATCACACGCTCAGTCACAATCGAAAGAAGCTGATCTTCTCCTAGGCCCATGAGGGAGGCATCTGCCTCAGGGGCAATCGCTCGCGTCGAACTACTGATGCCTCCTGCAGTCTGACGAGAGACATCCATAGAAGCAACTCGTTCGAATGGCTTTGGAATTCCTCCCTGTGCCTGTGATCCTGCGCCGTTGGAGAAGTAGGCGGACCAGCTCTCCATGGGTTGGCAGCAAACTACAGGGGAGACAGAGGGGCTCGACATCAAATCACCCAGCACTCGGAAGGCAAGGTCATTCGAGAAGCTCTCGATGGTCAGAGCCTTCTCGAGGCCTGCAACCATGCCCTGCTCTTTCCAGGGCCCCCACTGAATGCTCAGAGCGCGGAGGCCCTGCGTGCGTCGATGGAGAGCGAGGGCATCGAGGCAGGCGTTGGCAGCCGCATAGTTGGCCTGTCCGGGGTTGCCGACAACGGCCGCGATGGAGGAGAAGAGGACGAAGAAGTCCAATGGCTCCACAGCCTCTACAGCTGACAGAGCTGCGTGCAAACGCCAGGCGCCAATCGCTTTCGGCCTGTACACAGCGTCCAACAGTTCAGAGCTCTGGTTGACAAGCGCCCCGTCCTTCATGACTCCCGCCAGATGCATCACCCCTGCAAGCCTGTACCCGTCTGACTGCGCTGCCGCAATCGCCCGAGAACAGCCATCCGCTTCCGACACGTCACATGCGAGAGTAATGATATCGGCTGCGGACGCCTGCAGACGCTCCAGCAGCTGTTCCGCCCTGCCTTTCGTGGCGGTGGGAGCAGAATCGGGGGGGGACTCGGAGTGAGGGGAGGCGGTGGGGGGGCGTCCAGATCGGGAGACGAGGACAAGACGATCTGCGCCCTCCTCGACTAACCACGCAGCCACAAGGAGACCCAGAGCCCCCAGACCCCCTGTCACGATGTAGCTCTTCTTCTTCCTCTCGCTCTGTTCGGATTCTGCTGAGGTGACCGCAGGCTCCTCAACAGGGACGACCGAATTGGGCAGAAAACGGTCGGTCCCGGAAGGCATGCGTATGACGATTTTGCCCGTATGCTCGGCGCGTTGCATGACTCGCATGGCATGTACAATGCCGTGTTCGTTATTGTCGAAGTCAAAAACCTGCATCTCGGGAGGACTCACTCTCCCCTCTGCGACCCCTCTTGAAAGGGACTCGAGGACAGAGCCGAACCACCGAGGACCGTTTTCGAGTTTGGTGTCAACAGCGATCACCTGATACTGAACATCGGGTCGGGCCTCCCTCATCTTCTCTTGAGTCCAAATCTCGCGCTTTCCGATTTCAAGAAAACACCCTCCTTGCTTGAGAAGGTTCAGAGACTCAGGAATGAACTGCCCATTGAGGGAATTCAACACAACGTCAACCTTCCCACATCCATTCTCGTCTGCCAGCAAATTCTGCATCTCTTCTCTGAACTGCAAAGGATCACGAGAGCTTGCCACCCCCACCACACCCATGTCCAGAGCCCGTTGTCTTTTGCCACTGCTGCATGTGCCGAACACTCGCGCGCCCACCGCACGGCAGTACTGCACTGCGGCAATCCCAACCCCTCCAGTCACAGCATGCACCAGAACTGTACACCCCTCTCTCACGTCTGCCAAATCCCTGAAGGCATACTCGACAGTACCAGAGGGCACAGGCAGACAGGCCGCGCCCTCGAATCCCAGAGACGGAGGCTTGGGGGCAAGCAGTTCGGCGTGTGTGACGGCGAATGTGCGGAGACACCCCATGGCAATCCCAAACACATCGTCTCCAACCTTCCACTTCCTTACACCCGCCCCCACCCTCACGACAGTCCCTGCACAGTCTGAACCGGGGAACCCTGGGTCTCCAGGGTACAGTCCCATCACGTTCAGAACGTCACGGAAGTTCAGACCAACAGCCCTCACCCTGATCTCAACGCACTCAGGAGGGAGGGGGGCGTCTGAAGAGGAAGAGGAAGAAGAAGAGGAAGACCCCCCCAGGGGAGGGGCCCTCTGCGGCCGCACCTCCAGATTCCCGAGTGCCCCCCTCTGACTCATCTGTAGTTCCAGAGGGCCCCGGACAGACACCGGGGCCTTCCTCAGTCGAGGCACAAAACGAACGAACGCACACGAATTCCTCTCAACGTCCTCCTCCTCCTGATCATCTGAAGGTCTCATACGGATGGCCACCTCAGTCTCAGCTCCAAAAGGCAACAGTATTTTCTCATCTGCCTTTGCCCCTGCGGAGAGACTTTCTTCAGTCTTTTCCACAGGACCTGCCGGCAGACAGAAGAGAAAGCGCATCTGCCTCATGAGTGCATCGTCAGAGCTCAGACAACGGGGGTCCAGGTCGGCATAGTAGAGGGGCACGGAGGCTGAGGAGAGTCCGCAGAGCATCCCGACCTCATTCCGAGCTACACGGCAGAGACCCTGCAGGCCACTGTGGATCGGGAGCGCAGCTGCCGCTGGATCGTCTCCGCTGGAGGTCAAGATCGTCTGCAAACAGAAACGCATAGAGAAAGTCATTTCCTGTGCTCGCAACGAAGACACATGGTGTGGTGAGATCAACGAAGAGGGAAGATGGATTGAGCGGGATGAGCCGAAAAGCACTACACGCTGTGGGGTGAGATCAACGAAAAACAGCGAGACGGAGTTAGGAATACAAGCCAAAAAGCTCTTGATCCTTGAATTACGCACTTACGTTTTCATGAGGACACGCTGAGAGGTTCCACTGGCCACTCGACACCGCAACAACCGCGAGAGAGGAGAAGAAGGCATCCTGGTCAGGAGACTCCTCGGCAGATTTCGCAAGCGCTTGCGTCAGGTTCAGCATCTCACTCATCACAACCTGCACCACTTCTACGTCTCTCACATCTCCCTGCACGGCACTGTGTCCGTCTGCCAGCCCGCCAAGGGAGACCACACGAAGGGAGACATCCTTCTGGACAGAGACGTCAGAGAAGAGACCCCGAAGAGCTTCTTTCTCCGGAAGTTCTCCAAGCAAGTGGACCTCAGCGTCAGGCCCAAAGGTACTCTGCATTCTCACACGTGAAGCAGTGCAGGTCGAAGTTGGTTTTCATGCACGAATTTTCTATTGCACAATTCAGATAGCGGAGTTGGGAAGGAAAAGAGACAGCCGCTCACGTGGCAGTCTCTCATATGGTCATACACGAATTGAGTGAATGAGACAGAATCAACGTACTGATTGGTGAGAAGTGGCGAGAAAAACAAGCGTAAATCCAAAATTGACCCCTTGGTTCTCGAAAAAATTCAACTGAAAGACTATCTTGCAAGCCCCAGACTGACACAAAATAAGTATTCCGTAGAGAAACCACATATTTTTTTCGGAAAGTTTTAACCTCGGGAAGGCCACAGAACTCTTACAAGCAAGCGCGCGGGCACATACACACACACAAACACACACACACACACACACACACACACCGCAATGGCACGTTTGCAGTAATCCTTTTGCTCACTCACCTTGAGAGCTTCCCCAAGCTTCTCTGACGGGACTGAGATGAACACCCACCGGAACTGAGAGGCATCCGTTGCGACTCTCGCATCTCCTACCTCCTTTTCCCTCTCCTCCTCATCCACAGAATCCCCCACAGGGTCGGGTACCCACTCAAACTCCCACAGCAGGTCACTTGGGATCTTTACGTGAGCTCTCCAGTCCACCTCCTGGAGTCTCAACCCCTCCAAGACACCCAGAACCTCTCCTGTCTCAGAGTACAAAAGGATGTCAATCAACCCATGAGAAGAGCCTTTCTCAACAACCTTCACGTGTCCCCACAACACGTTGCATGTCACGCGTCTGAGCTCAACACGAGACACTGCAACGGGGACGAGAGGAGACAGTTGCCTCATCCCACGTTGCCAACGACTGATGTGTTCTGACAACATGCCAAACCCTGCACCCTGCCAGATTCCATCCAAAAGTGCAGGATTGATCAGAAAATTGTCTTCCGCTCTCTCCATTCCTTCAGGAGAGTCTTCTGCGAGCTCATCTGAAAGCGGGTCACCGCTGACACAAACAAGCCCCTCCCACACACCTCCATTCTTCTCCTCATCCTTTAATGTCCTGCCAAAATATTTTCTAATGGTTTGAAAACGAGGACCGTACTGAAGACCAGCAGCCCTGCCTACCTCGTACAGCTCATCAATCGGCATCCACTCTATAGAGATCTCTCTCTGAAGGGACTCCAGAGATTTCCATCCCTCTGAATTGAGGAGCCCCCTCGGCACTCCCTCCCGGGCAACGGCATGGACAGCCTCAGAGTTGGATGACGGGTCGAAGGAAGAGAAGGAAAGAGAAGAAGAAATCGCGTCCCCTTGAGGGGTTTCGAGACTCACTCTCAGCTTCCGTTTGGTGTTAATCTGACACCTCTCCCACGCCTCGTCACCCGCAGACCCGATCACCAAGGGAACTAGAATCTTCAAGTCCTCCACACACACTGAGGGCGAGGCAGACTCAGTCTCTGTCTGACCATCTCCAGCTTTCCTCACTCTAGACATGCAGACAGCCGCGATGCCCTCAAGCAGTTGAGCACCAGGTACTACTACCTGATTTCTGACCACATGGTCAGACATCAATGCAGCAATGTCGCCACTGAGGCAGCCCTCCCAGAGACTCCTCCCTACTGACTGGAGAAAGGGGTGTTGCAGTGTTGCATCAGAGGCTGCTGAATCGAGAGGGAGACAAGAGAAACCTTCCCGGGATCCCTCAACGATTGTGTGTGCATTCACACCCCCAAACCCAAACGAAGACACCCCCCCAACAAGAGGAGCGTCATCAGGAAGAGACGGCCGTCCCCTCCCCTCAAGTGCCGTCGCCTCACGGGGGAAGCAGACGCGGAAACCCTCAACGATCTCCTCAATGTGGGGGTTCAGACGTCGGAGGTGCAAATTCGGGGGCGCCGTGCGGTGATGCAGAACAAGCAGAAGCTTGATCAAACCAGCAATACCCGCGGCTGCCTCCAAGTGTCCGATGTTGGTTTTCACTGCACCCAACACCAGCGGCTGAATTTCTGACTCAGCCTTACTCTCACTCCCACCCCCCTCCCTGCCGAGCAGGTACACAGACTTGATCGCCTGCACCTCTATCGGGTCCCCCAGCGCCGTCCCCGTCCCGTGCGCCTCCAGGAAAGAGACGTCCTGCGGCTGCAGACCTGCCGACTCCAGCGCCTGCAACAGGCACGCACTCTGTGCGGGGGCACTGGGGGCCGTCAGAGACGCCGCACGGCCCCCGTGGTTGCACCCGGACCCCCTCACAACGCCCCAGATGGCGTCGCCCTCGGCCTCTGCCCGCTCCAGCGCCTTCAGAACAACCGCACCACACCCCTCTCCGCGAGCATAACCGTTCGCGTCGGCATCGAACGTCGCACACCTCCCATCTTTCGAGAGCATGCGAGCCTTACAGGTGTTGACGAACCCCGAGGGGGTCAACATCAGATGGACTGCTCCAACAAGGGCAGCCTCTGTTGGGGGGGACAGGCGGAGGTGCCGGATGGCGGAATCTAGAGCTAAAAGGGAAGAGCAAGTGGAGGCGTCAATGGTCATGGAGGTGCCTCGAAGCTTTAGGTGGAAGGAGACTCGGTTGGAGAGAAGAGCCTGGGCGCTCCCTGTGGCTATAAAGGCACTCGCGGCTTTGTTCTTCTCAAGCAAGACCGGCCATTCGGTCGAGTTGGAACACGCGACGAAACAGGCAACGCCCATTCCCCCCCTCTCCCTCCCCGTCTCTCTTGAGGGAGGGAATGCCGATCGGAACGCTTCCACTGCGACTTCCAGCATCAACCTCTGCTGGGGGTCTGTCGCTGCGACTTCCGCTGCGGAGATGCCGAAGAATTTGTGGTCAAACATCTCGGCATTCTGCAGGGAAAAAAAGAGGACAACAAACGCATCTTGAGCGTTCAGAGGTGACGAATGCAAACGCGGACCGAAACGGATATGAAGAAGACGCACAGACCGTCACGAATAAACTGCAGACGCTTGAGCGGAAAAAGAAGGCACCAGTCCCACAAGAAGGGGCGGAATGTGGGGGAAAATTCGATTGAAGAAGTCAAGTCTTGTCTGTTGCTCAGACGAGACGATAAATGAAGAAGAAAAAGGTTGAGTCTATCGATCAACCAAAAAGCCAGGTATAAAATTTCAGGCCTGTATCGCCGCCCTGAAAGCATGCGCAGTGCACAAAATGAGACCTTCACAGGGTTCTAAAACTGGAAGCTGCAAAACAGAGCAGCACACCAGCCGACCTGAAGGAACCCTCCTCTTGGTGCGAAGTACTTCCTCTCGGGTGATTCTACGTCGGGGTCAAAGTGCTCTGCATGAGCCCAACGCCACGCTGGAACCGGACCGAGGCAGTCTTTTTGCTCGAGAAGCCGCTCCCAGAGCTGGAAGGGTCCGTTGACTCCCCCGGGGAGACGGCAGGCTGCAGAGACGACTGCAAACGGGGGCTGTGGTATCACAATCGAGAATCCGAGAGGACTCGGCACCCGCTGCTCTTCAGCTTCTCGACTTTCAGAAGAGCGCGAGGGCGCACATGAGACTCCACTGGAAGAGGGCTGCAGACACACATTGTCATCTACGTGTAGGCAATCAAGAAGAACTCCTCAGTTCAACCATCAAATGCGACACACTCACCGGACACTCCAGGCCTTCTTGCTGCCCGGTAGGCCGTTTCTCTTCGTCTCGCTCACTCATTCTGGCTTGCACTAACAGTGGTCAGCTGGACTAGCTGGCTGTGTTCAGTCTGCTAGGAACTCTGTTACCTCCTTGGGAGACGCGTCGTCTCCTGACAAGACACCTAGCTGGTCACTGACAGGCCAACAACCTCGATCGATCTCCAGCTCTACAGGAAGGAACCGACACCGGCCGCGCTGAAATTCTTTAGTGCCGTCAAACGCAAAAGGGACCTTTGCCGATGAAGAGGGGGGCGTACTGGAGCGGAGACGCGGAGACGCCAAGCTGCATGGCAGCACATGCAGGCTGAAAGACTTGGACCAACGCGGGCGCGTGGTGCGCTGCGGCGGCGCGCGCGCGGGACGTAGCGAATCAATGCGGCGGCGCGCGCGCCCCGACTATACAAAAAATCAAAAAAATCATCATGCATTGAAGCGGGGAATTGACCTGAATTTGGACAATGATCATTCGATCTACTTACGAAAAAAACACATAGATTGTTCAGCGACCAATGTTGTCGCTTCCTGTTCTGTCTACACACAAGAGTGAGCTGGCACGCAGGCTGGCATGAACAGATGCTGGCTCGATAGTATTCAGGCAGTCTCATTCGATATGAACACAAACAACACTTTTAGCGCTGAAGAAAAGGAGACCGGATCTCCGACACATCGCTTTACCTGGTGTATCCGAGCCTTTCTAGAGGTCTGTCCTTCTCAGATTCCCTGTTTCAGGCCGTCTACACGCATAGATGGTTACATGCACACAAGTACGTACATACACGTTTTTGTGTCCTTCTACTGTTTGCAGCGTCTCCAACTGGTACAACGAGGATCTCATTTGACAAGCCCTTTGTTCGAGCTCGCCCTTCCTCTCACACAAGAAAAGGAGCTGTCAGAGAAACAGAGGGATAATCCTCTTCCCCTGGCATTCAAGGACCTTCGCCTCTGCCTCTTTCCAAACGGAGAGTAAGTACCTCCAAATTGAACAACAGTTGCTGACTTCCGTGCAACACTTGCCCTCCTGTTTCTGACACCATCGATGCATGTGTTGTTTATATCCTGTGCCCCCTGCAGGAAGCTTTCGAAGCGCATGCACTGTGGGGTCTATGTCTGGTGGTTCCCTGAAGAGCTGCCCCATGCAGGCATAAATCTTGAGGAGGACGGAGAGGGAGGCGAGGGAATGCCGAGGAGGGAGGTGCCGATCTTTCAGGTCTCTGTGGGGGACTTCACTCGAGGACCCATACAGGCACAATGGGTTCCCAAAAGGGAAGCATGGTCAGTGCTTTACTTTGTGTCCGTACAGATTCTATTCTTTTCGGAGTCGAATCGCATCTTCAGGAGAGGAAGTTTCATCACCGGAAGCCAGAGTCAGCCATGCAGTGCTGAGAACGCGTTGAAGTTCAGGGGCGAATGAGGGACTGAGAGTGTGCATCAGTGTGCATAACTTTCAGGCTTGCATACAAAGAACCAGGCTTCATCTACATGGGACCGGTGTGCATCGACCCCATGTGAAAGAGAGCGAAAGAGAAGGTACCGAAGAGAAAAATATATCAGATACCCGTTGTGGCACAGTTTTGTGTCTCCGGCTGTGCGTCCAAAAGAAGTGCATGGAAGTGTGCGTTAACTTCTATCGACGAAGTCAGGGGGGAGAGGAAAGACGACGTGCCTGATTGAGAGGCAGCTGTGGTGATCGTGGTGCACACTTTGAAGTCGTCCCTCACATGTTTTATTTTGTTTATCGATACTTGATTGTCTGCGTGTATGTGCATCATGTGACAATGCAGGTGCGCCGGGTTCCGTTCCTTCTGCCCTCTCTGGGACGCCTTTGACTGTCCCTCCGACTGCCTGACTGTCTCATGCTCCCTTGTGCCCCACCCGACGACCTCAATTCCCTGGCCTCCTGATTCTCTTGGGCGTCTGTTTCCTTTGGGACTTCATGGAGATTTCCGGGACCCTTGCTGGGGCTCTCGTTGGCCTCCCTCGTTGCCCTGTCCTCTGGAGGCAGTTGGGCACTCTTCCCATGCAGAAGCACTGGCAATGGTGAACTCTGCGGGGTGGGATGACTTTGAACAGGACGGAGGGACGGGGGGATACTCTGAACAGGCAAGGGTGAGGGCAGAGAGACTGCTCAAGCTGACACTCAATGGTCACGGTCTGCTCTCGCATTTGGTCTGTCTGTTTGCCATTTCGGAAAGAGGCGGAAATTTTGCCTTTCGGGCCCTCTCTCCCGTCATTCCTGGAATAGGAGACCCCGACCCCCCCCCTGGGGAGAGCCAAAAAGAAAAGGATGGGATTCAAAGAAAAAGAGAAGGGGAAGGGAACGATGTACGCGAGTCAGTGAGGTTTGATGGTGACAGTCAACCACTTACCAGTCAATTTGCAGAATTGGAAAGAACAGGAATTCAGTGCAATGAGGGCGGAGAGGGACAATTTGCGTCCCCTCCGCACCCTTCTGAGACCTCCCTCACAGCAGGAGCAGTTCACGAGGAGTTAGAGCTGCCCCCCTGCGAAGATAACAAAAGAGACGAAGAAATAGACCAACAGTCCTTCAACAATCTTCCTGACCAAACAGAACAAACGGGTCACTCCTCCTTTTCTCCATCACCCTCCTTGTCTGAAATCAAACAGCTTCCGGCTGTTGGAGAGACTTCTTCAGGAGAGACCCCCTCTGCTTCTGTTGCTCTACCAGGTCCGACAGCCAACGAACAACTCCGAAAAGCATCAGTATTGTCCACACTAAGTGCACAGGCCCTCCTTCCTCCGACAAAGGCCGGTGCGTTAGACGAGTCTCCCCTTGTTGTAACGCTTCCCCAAAGAGGGAACCCCCAGGATCCGACAATCCCCCCCCCAACTGAAGGGAGAGACACAGCCTCACACCCACATCCTTTCGGGACCCTACACGTCCACGTTCATCTTCCTGCAGGTCTCTCTCTGGTCTCCAAGAGGCCTTCCACCGGTCCTCTTTTGTGTGAGACCAGAAGTCAAAGAGAAGACGGCACAGCCGGACTTCATCTCAACCAGGACCATTGTCCCTCTGCAGAACAGGATCTTCACACACAGCCTCAGTCAGGTCGTCAGGCTGTCCCTCTGGAAGTCCACCCTTCGGAAAGTGGGGGTGAGGGAGTTGATGTCCAATTTGCATCCACGGGAGACGTCAGTCAAGTCCCTTCCTTTCGTGACGATGAAGGGGTGCCAAACGTAGCAACAGAACCAGAAAGAAGGGAACGAAATAGCCACAGAGACTTGATGGAAATGGAAGTGCGTCAAGAGGAGTCCCAGGCAGGTCTTCCATCCTCCCCTTATCGGACAGTCTCCTTCTGTCACGACGAAAGACAAAATGAGACAAACCCATATCCAGAAGAGGAAAGGCTCTCTCAGGAAGCCCATTCGAATTCCAAAAGAGAAGACATCCCACCGCCTTCTCCCTCCTCCGGAACCGAACCCAATTCAGCATTGACGGCGTCCAAATACACCTCAGACAGCCGACCTCCCCCAAAAGAGGGAGAGCCCCCCCCTCTGGAGAATTGCCGTCGCTCTTCCTCTTCTTCCATCGTCCCTCCGCTCGATCTCTCCAGTCTTCTTGCCAAGAGAGCCGCACCACAACGGCAGTCCTCCCAGGGCCAGAATGCACCGCCTCAAAAGGGTTCCAAACAAGAAGCTGATAGGGACGCGTCGAGATCTCCGTCAGAAAACAGAAGTGGGGGCGGGCAGTCGAATCGAAGTGAAAAAACCAAAGAAGGGAAAGGGGAAGTAGAAGCTCCATCGGAGGAGACACGTGGAAACAAGGAGCAAAGTGATCCCTCTGCTCGCTCCACTGCCAAATCAAAGCTCAAGGCTGCCGCGGTTGCTGGCCGTTTATCTGGCAAAAAGAGTGCAAAGGCCACGGATACTGAAAAAGAAACGACCGGGAAAAAAGCGCCTGCAAAAACAAAAAAAAAGAAAAAGCCTAAACATAAGGATGGAAGCTGTTCACAGCAATGAGGTCAAAACTTTTGTATTCTAGCCATGAGGTCAACTAAAAAAAAAAAACCGACAAACTTGAAAGGCTCTGTAAGCTTTTTCCATAATTAATCGCTTGAAAATATATGAGAGCACATATTTAGGCCTACATCTTGAAAGTTTGTCATTTATAGCCTAGTTTATAGCCCAATTAACTCACAAGTTTGGAATTTTATATTCGAATTAAGTTTCGTTACTATGCATTACTATACTATACTGCTATATACTGGGGGAAGGAAAAGAAAAGATCGAAACAATATACACAATGCATAGCAGAGAAGCAGGAAAACAAAATTACAAACACTAGGTATCTAGTGGCTAGTCTCATGCTGTCTAAACTAGCCGGGGGGGCGGGAGGTCCCCCCAGTTGTCCCCCAGCACTAGGCAGATTTTTACTTAGGGCAACCAGGGGGAAAAGATTTACTTAAGCGCCTAGTCTAGTGATCTTACTTAAATATCCTAATTATTATATATCCATTCGATCCATAATTTGACGTATGAAGTGATGGATAGACCGATAATTAATAAAAGACTAAACAGTCCCCAGCATCTTCAAAACTTGAAAAGCAGATATATATTGACATTAATATATGTTCTATAAGGCGTGCTGACAGTGCTGTTCTAGATGCTATTCGATGCTGTTAAAGCTCTTACTATAGAAGTATATATAGAAATAAGTTTCAATAAAATTAATTATTAAAATTCTTATCATATCAGAAGTAGCTAAGGCTGCTGAGAAGCTATAAGATCTGACATACAACGTATATGTTTCACTTGCTGTCGGCGAACGTAAACATACGTGCGATCATCCACGGCGGGCTGGGCGGTGGGATGGCGGCGGGCCGGCGCGGCAGACATGAGTAGATGCAAGACTTCTCACACTGTCTGCTACAACACTTGACTAGAGGGGTTGCGGGCCCCTACCGGTCAAAGCTATTAGCCATAACCTCTTTTTGTTTGCATGTTATGGTTTAAAGTTAATTTCTACCTGAAGGGGTTATTTGCCTGTTAGCAAAAAGACTTACACATAAGTTTGACTGCTACTCACCGAAGTTAGGAACTTATATTTAACATTATTTAGACAGTTAGCTAGCCGTAACACGTCTCTGCTAGCAACGTGGATTTGAAATGACTAGCATGAAATTATAGCTTCAACTGGTGTGTACTAGCACAAAATTGAATCATAAATTGCTAGGGTCTGTGACTACGTTATATTATAATCAAACTATTGTGCTAGCATATACAAGTAGATGCTGGCACACGGTGAAAACATGCATGGCAAAGATATATAACCACCGTATAGCACACTTGACATGTTGTGCTAGCTACATCTATATGTATATGCTACCACACTATCAAAATATACTTTGTTGAGATGTTTAGCCATAGTACAACATAGTTCAAACGTTATGCTAACATGCATCTATGTATATATACTAGCATGCTATGAAAGCATGCTTAACAAATGTAGTGTTATTTGTTAACTATTATATATGTGTTTGACCGTACTTAATTTATATTGGTTAGATCTGCATGTTAGTAGGTTTCTAGGCCTATGACAGAGAAAAAAAAAATAATTTAAGCCCGTTCTCACTTTTTTTTTTTTTGCCCGATGATGTTAGATAACAAACAACTGTTGTTCAAGTGTTGCATAAGTGTTGTTTTGGTGTTACACAAGTGTTGCTTAGGTGTTGCGAAAAAAAAAAAAATTAAACCAATCCTGGTTTACTTTTTTTTTTGCTGTGATATGCCTAGGCAGGTTTTTAACCTAGAAAACAACCTTGGGAAGTAAATGTTAGTCAGATTCCCTGGGCTAAGCAGATTTATCATATGAAGCTAACTAAGAATGGTAGAGGTTAGTATTCAGACTTAGCTTGTGTCAGTAAAAGTTGGATGTGATAGCCAGTAATGCTAGGAATTAATTAGGAACATCAACACGTAGAAGCTAGTATCTAGTGCTAGTCATAAAAAACTGAGGCTGGTAGCTTCTACGAGTACAGGTTGATGTTAATTGTTAGTGATACTGTCGATGTATGACTAACTTTAAGTTAAATAAGTAGCAGTTAGTATAATAGTTGTACCTTCTACCAGTCGGGGCCCGCAACCCCCCTAGTCAAGTGTCATAGTAGACAGTGTGAGTTCTTAATATTATAAGCTACTTGAAAATTTTTTTGCGGTGGTGGATAGACTTGAAAGCGCGGACTATGTCTTGAAAGTCTGTGCTGCTGGCACAGACTATGTCTTGAAAGTCTGTATCGTAAGCGCAGAGTATGTTATGAAACTTGAAAGTCTGCGTCGCAAGTGTGTACTATGTCTTGAAAGTCTGTGATACTATAACGCATGTATCACAAGAACAGACTATGTTTTACAAATTTTTATCTTATACTGAATTCACCATGAGGTCACTATTACTGCTGGGTACTGCTGGATAGATGTCTTTTTTTTACTTCTTTTGATCAATCTGTATGGGCTGCGATGGGCCATGATGGCTAGCATGATGGGCCGCAGCCTAGGCCGCGGTGCCGCATGGCTGCGTCGCTAGCTGCTTCCGCGGACAACTTGATTAGCTGTGCCGCAGGCGCGGACAAACTTCATCATCTATGTCGCAAATGCGGATGAACTTGAACGCTTTGCTTTCAAGTGGCCAGTAGTGTCAGGGAGGTGCGATGACGCGACCTATACCGCCCTCCCACTACCTCTCAACCATCACCCACCCGCGATCCTGTCTGAAGTTCAGTATCTGCGAACCGAATTCAGTGAATCTTGCCGACTCGTGAAAGGAAGACAAGAATCGCGGTGGAGACGGCATGCCCTGACGGATGGACGGAACGCGGGGGCCACAGTCTAGTATATGCATGCACCTAAATTCATAAATCTCCTGCATGCCTTCTGTTACAGTATCGATTGACAAATAGCTCCAACCACTGATAGAATGGAGCTTGAAATGAACAACTCTAGCTCACATTCTCCTTTTTCATGTAAGCCCGCATGAGCAATCTCACTCTAGAGCCTCTAGAGGGTCAAACTTCAGTCTGGTACTTTGAGTGGAAAGAGAAGGCCAAGAATAACTTTGCCAGAAATACGATAAACCTGGCCTTTACTGACGAGGAAAAAGTAGTTAGCTGGAGGGTTGGGCAAGTCAGCAAAGCACTTGAGTCGCTCTTAGATGCACTGGCAGTGATCTCCAAAGTGTAGGCGCAGTGAGCAGCGAGGGGATTCAAGGATCTAGGGGGTAGCACTAGAATGAACATTAATGAACATTATAGGTACCCCTAGGTTGGTTGCTCTGATAGAAAACTGTGCACCTATGAAGCCTGCTGCTGGTGTATAGATGGTTTCATTCATCGGCTCTCTGTTTGCTCCCGATGGACTGCCGAACAAGGCTTTTTGCAGTAGTTGGTATTATTAATTCAATCAGACCGCTTCACTCGTTATGACTCACCCATAAGGGTCTAGAATTGCTATCACAATACCCTATGAAGGGGCGTTGTCAGCATTGGGTGTATATAGCGCCTTAGGAGGGGGGCGTCGGCTTTCAGCCAACAGCTATATACAACATTCTTACAGGGGCGTAGCAGGTCGTAGGGGGGCGTTAAGAAAGCGCTTTCTAGGGCGATATGTACGTGAGCGTTCAATACCGATAAGGACCTTCTTCTATAAGAGACAAGAATAAATAAATTATGTTTGATTTTGATCTAACGAGCAGGTTTTGATTTATCAAAGCCTGTAGGCTGATGTAAGCTGACTAGATCTAGCGAACACAATATAATCATTTATGAGTTTAGCTTAAATTTTTATCAATAAAGAGTTATAGCTTGTCTAAGACCTAGTCTAAGACCTTATAAACATAACAACACCCTAGGGGCGTTGCCCATACGGCAAAACGTCTTTACATATAACGCCCTTAAGGCGTACCCCCTAGGTATGTCTCTATATACTACGCCACCCCCCCCCCCC
>JAHBMJ010002182.1:6369-18869 GCA_018398765.1 Chromera velia | reverse complement strand
TAAATTCTACTCCAATTTCGGTCATCTTGAATAAGAACCTAAATGATTGATATACACAAATGGCTAAAACTACCAAATAAAGCACATCATGCTGAATCATGTTGGGTGGTTTATATCTGTGCAATCACGATGTTAGGCTACATTGTGGTGTCTCAAAGTTGAACGATGGATGTTATGTCACTAGGTTTTGTTGGGCGTTGGGCTGTGTTGGGCTTGTTGGGCGCCCTATTAAATTGAGATAAATGGGACAAGAAAATGGTTAAAAATTAACCATTTGGGTCTCAATTTTAATTTTTGGTACACCTCAGTTTCATAAAAAATATTTATCATACAAGTCTCAAAACTAGTGCGCCTAACTTAATTTTAATAGTTTAATGTTATCACTAACTTTGAAACTATTAGAGAAAAGATTTTTCATACTTTTTACCATTTATCATTTTTGGTAATAAAAAAAAAAAAGAATTAGTACATAATTTTTTCCTATACAAAAAAAATGGTGAATCTATTTTTTTTTTTTGTATGAATTGGTAATCATTTTTTTTTAATGGGTTTAGTTGTTCTTTAGGCTTCTAGTGAGTGGACAAATGTAGAAATAGTAAAAAAAGATATGTGTCACTAGAAAAAAACAATATATCAAACATATTTTTTGAGAAATTATAAGTATATGTATAAATAATAATTGAAATAAATATACTTTGATTTATATGTATTGTATAACGTTATCAATCAATCAATCAACAGTGACATGTTGCATCTTTGAAGTATTCTTCTATGGCCTTTTTGCGATTGTACAACCAACTGACAACTAAGTCTTCCAAAATCTAACGGGCGTAATTCCCTCTCCCCCCCTGAAGAGAGAAACAGAGATTGACCTTCCTGTGGTAAAATTCAAATCCATAACACTTCGCAGTGTTTAGGCTGTCCCACAATTGCACTCAGTAAGCAAAGTGACCGTAGAAGTGTGTTTAGGAACTGCGTGCTGGTATGCACGAACGAAGAAACGCTGTCAAAGCAGAGTGAGCACATGAAGATTCACCCTCTCTTCTTCTGTCAAAGGACTCAAAGCCATCTGAAAGATGGTTGAATGAAGTATATAACTGATTACAAGAAAGAGTTTCTGAGGGGGAAGAGTGGAAAAGATTGATGACTTCTCTTTAAATAGAAAATCAACGATGCGCGGCATCATGTGGCAGTGATCAGCACACCCCAGCCTTACATCATTTCCCTTCTTCAGGTCCTGGACTGCTCACACCCACTGGGTAGGAGGAAGGGAAGACCCTGCCCTTCTTTTTGTTTGTTTCGGCTTTTGCACTCGTTCTTTTATTAAGTCTCTCTTCTCTTTAAAGAGGCTTCTACTAATTGAGGAAGAGGAGGAGGAAGACGAGGAAGAGGAGGGAGGGGGAGAAAGGGGAATGAGAGCAGGGGGAATGAAGTTAACATTTCTTTGCATACATCCTTCTGTAAAAAATCTGATGCCTTCTTGCATCTTGGTTGCAATACACTCGTTCTTTTGTGAAGCACCTCTTTTCTGCCCTTCTCTTTGTTTGTTTCGGCTTCTGCACTCGTTCTTTTGTTAAGTTTCTCTTCTTTCTAAAGAGGCTTCTACTAATTCAAAGTGCCCGAAAGCGCTTGGCATTTTTAGAATGCTTCAAACTCTTCTAGTTTAGATACAACAAAATTAAGACCTAAATGGTACGAAATGGTACTAAATGATATGAAAAATCATACTTTTTAACTAAAAAAAAATATGTACAAATTCTTTTTTTTTCGATTACCAAACATGGTAAATGGTAAAAAGTATGAAAAATCTTTTCTCTAATAGTTTCAAAGTTAGTGATAACATTAAACTATTAAAATTAAGTTAGGCACACCAGTTTTGAGACTTGTATGATAAATATTTTTCATGAAACTGAGGTGTACCAAAAATTAAAATTGAGACCTAAATGGTTAATTTTTAACCATTTTCTTGTCCCATTTGTCTCAATTTGATAGGGCGGTACCCAACAGTACAAATGGCCCAACAGTAGCCTAACATCACTTTAAAGTGCACAACAGACATTGTAGAGCTTTTTAGACCAACTAAAAAGCATGCAATCAAGACAACCAAAATTAAAGCTAAATGTTGCTCTAATATGAGCTTTATACTCTTTATAGAACGTATAAAATCGTTGTTTGAAAGTGAGGGGCGGTGTTAAGACCTTTAACCTCTAAAAAATGTGGCTCATTTTCAAACAACCATTTTTTACGTTTTATAAAGAGTATAAAGCTCATATTGAAGCAACATTGAGCTCTAATTTTGTTCTTTTTGATTGCATGCTTTTTAGTTGGTCTAAAAGGCTCTACAATGTCTGTTGTGCACTTTAAAGTGATGTTGGGCTGCTGTTGGGCCATTTGTACTGTTGGGCACCGCCCAACAGGCCCAACACAGCCCAACAGACCCTAAGCCCAACAAAACCTGGCGACAGAGCTGGGGGGGATAAAAACATAGCCCAACATTTGAAAGACAAAGTTTTGACTAGCCTAACATGATGCTTCAAAATCTGCTTTATATGCTAGTTTTAATGGTTTCTTCATATTCTATCTATAACATTTTAAGAGACATAGCTAAAGTAGGGGGGGCATCTGGAGTGCGGCCCCCTTGATTCCTGACTGTTCGCAGTATAAACTGCCAAACTCATCCAAGCAGACCAGTGGTGCAACAAGACTTCACCTTGACACAGACATAAGCTGTCTGGTCTTAAAGGAGGGGAATGGTGCGATTTTTACCACCAATACTGCTCTGGACAACAAGAAGGAAAGCAAGGCAAGAGGGAACGAACTTGGCCCTCTGCAGACATCTGTGAGCTTTCTGATGTTTTTTCAGACATTTTGGTGATTTTGAGGGTGACCCCGGAAAGGTGCGGTCAAAATTTCGCCAGATTTGAAATGCTGGGGTCCTGACGATCATTTTGGTAGGTCGCAGGCCTCTGGGGCCACCGAGGCCACCAGATAAGGCCATACTGCACGTTTTTAGCTTTGTATGGGGTCCTACCATTTGATTAAGACCCCTCTCATGTCCCGCCCGCCCACGTCCATACATGAATCTAAAAAAGTAAATATTCACAACTTTTAAACCAAAAGGAATTAGAAGCTAAAATTGAGACAGTTAAGCGCTTTTATATATACTTTTGATACTACAAACAGGTTTTCCAATACTAGAAACAAAATATGTTATGTGATGTTATTGTTATGCAGATTGAAAGAGAGGCTAGGATCACTAGGTATAACCACTTTCACTTTGAATCTGAAATAGTAAATATTCATAACTTTTAAATATTCATAACTTTTGAACCAAAAGGAATTAGAAGCTAAAGTTAAGACAGTAAAGCTTTCTTATATATACCTTTGATACTGTAAACAGGTTTTCCAATACTAGAAACAAAATTTGTTATATGATGTTATTGCTATGCAGATTGAAAGAGAGGCTAGGATCACTAGGTACAACCACCTTCACTTTGAATCTGAAATAGTAAATATTCATAACTTTTTGATATTCATAACTTTTGAACCAAAAGGAATTAGAAGCTGAAGTTAAGATAGTAAAGCTTTCTTACATACACCTTTGATACTGCAAACAGGTTTTCTAATACTAGAAATAAAATTTGTTACGTGATGTTATTGCTATGCAGATTAAAAGTGAGGCTAGGATCACTAGGTAGAACTACCTTCACGACAGGCATATCTCTTGAACCAGAAGGAGTAAAACAGTGATACTGGGGGTGAGAAGATGTCCAACCTGTATACCAATTAAAGACTCCCAAAAGCGTAAGGCCAGCGACTTTCCCTGCAAAACGCCCCCACTGTTTGCACCTCTATGCACCCTCAACTCATCTACACGGAGAAGGAAGAACACACAGACAGACAGACAGACAGACAGACAGACACACACATACACACATACACACACTCACTCACTTACTCACTCACTCACTCATGCACTTAACGCCGCACACGCCACACCTATGCTGGTCCGTACTCTTAGCCTCCCCATCTCTAACGACAATGCACATGCAGCGGCATAGCCAGAAATCTGACTGACAGTGTTCCACAGTCAAACAATTTATGTGACTTGCCGAGCGACCGACTGGTTGACTGACTAACTGACTGACTGACTGACTAACTGACTGACTGACTGACTGACTGACTGATTGATTGACTGACTGACTGACTGACTGACTGACAGGCTGACTGACTTACTGACTGACTGACAGGCTGACTGACTGACTGACTGACTTACTGACTGACTGACTGACTGACTGTCTGACTGACTGAGTGACTGACTGACTGACTGACTGACTAACTGACTGACTGACTTATTGACTGACTGACTGACTAACTGACTGATTGACTGACTGACTGACTGACTGATTGACTCACTGACTGACTGACTGACTGATAGGCTGACTGACTTACTGACTGACTGACAGGCTGACTGACTGACTTACTGACTGACTGACTGACTGACTGACTGACTTACTGACTGACTAACTGACTGACTGACTGACTGACTGACTGACTTACTGACTGACTGACTGACTGACTAACAGGCTGGCTGACTGGCTGGCTGGCTGACTGACAGGCTGACTGACTGACTGACTAACTGACTAACTGACTAACTGACTGACTGACTGACTGACTGACTGAGTTACTGACTAACTGACTATGACTGACTGCCTGCCTGCCTGCCTGCTTGACTGACTGACTGACTGACTGACTAATTGACTGACTGATTGACAGGCTGACTGACTGACAGGCTGACTGACAGGCTGACTGACTGACTGACTGACTGATTGACTGCTGCAGATATATGGAAACACATGCATGCACGTATGCACATAGGTGTACGCACGGTATGTCGCGAGGCAGTCCTGTACCCGCATGAACCAAACTGCACTAGCTTAACAAACCAGTCTGTGTGCGGCCTTCCCTTTTCTCTTTAGTGTCCTTGTACGAAGTCACTGCCATTGGCTGCGCTCCACCGAAGCCTTTGAAGTGTCTTTGTATATTTAGAATCAGCGTCTCTGATTGACCGCATGCTCTAACTGCCCAATTGCACTCACCTCTACACACTGTCAGTCCAGCCGCGCATCAGCATGTACTTCCATTCCATGAGTCCTTGAGCTTACCCTCCGCTCATACAAAGTAATATCAGTGCAGATTCAACGCTTCAGACCGTCCTAATCATCCGTTCCATCTCTCTTGACCCACAGTGATAGTCTATCTGTCCCCAACGGGCTTTGACACTATATATTTTTCCAACCCCACAACGCCGCTTCTTCTGGCACCTCCATAAGATATCATCAGTGCTCTTTTCAAAGACTTATTGAGCGAAGATAGACAGTCTATATGTACTACATCGCCCTGCATGTTCGACACAAGATACTCCCACCTGCATGCATGTATATGTATGAGCTGATTCACTGACCTTAATTAATTTCGGGTTAATTATCGCGCGGCCAGCCCTCAATTTAGCTCGGTGGGCGGCCAGCCCTCGCAGCCAGCCCTCAATTTAACTCGGTCGGCGGCCAGCCCTCGCGGCCAGCCCTCGTGGCCAGCCCTCAATTTAGCTTGGTCGGCGGCCAGCCTTTGCGGCCCGTGCATGTATGCATAGGGGGGGGGGGGACCCCCCTTGAAGGGCGGAGGGAAAAAGCCTCCATGGGGGGACCCCCCCTTTGAGAGCGGAAGGAAAAAGCCTCCATGAAGGTGGGGGGGCTAGAGGGCGAAGGGAGGCGTCTGAAGGGGGGGGTACCCCCCCCCCCTAAATAAGGGGAGGGTGGAGGGGCCAAAAGCCCCTGAGGGGACCCCACCCCCCCTTTTTTCAGGGTCACCTCCGGGGTGATGGTTCAAGTCAACAGAATTAAACACAAACGTCCTTCGACATCTATATATATAGCTGGCGACATTGGATAAACAAAAAAGAGTGTTTGCATCTCGTTCTCACGTTTCATTAACTACATATTAAGTCGCCATCCTCTCCAAAATCGGACGCGATCATTAATTCAGAAGATTCTTGCTTGGGTATCGATCAATCCTTGCGCATTGTAACCATGCAGCATCACACAGGATGAATTCTACTTGGAACTGGACGATAGCTTTCAGACGCACAGGACCGTCGAATCATGATACCATATCCACAGCGCTTTGAGAGGCACAGGTAGGCTTCATACATATGTATGTCTGTCAGATGCTTTCTCGGGAGGGCAGCCTGCGCCTTTCTCTTTTTCCTCAAACCTCGTTCTTACATAGCTGAGATCTATATATTTATGCAGTTCTGCAATGCGTGCCCGTGCTTGATAAATAACAGTGAGACCTGAATTTAATCTGCTTGCCGCATTCTTCCTTGGGCTAAAGCAGCTATCTGCGGGACTTTTCTTTCAATATATGCAGATTGCTATATACTGGGCGGAGCGACTGTGGGAAGTCTGGATGGTAAGTTGGCATCCGCTTCGGGTTTGCTTAATTGCCTCAAACAATTAAACAATCGTGGTTGGGTTTTTTGTTTCCTTTTCTTCTTGCTTGCAAAACTTTGAAAGTACGGAGAGCTGATAAACTGGCTTTGACTGGGAAAGATCTCCAAGGGGGGGCAAATGAAGTTAGGAGACTGTACATGTCTCTTTACATACCCTCCATCTCCTTCCCCTCCCGTGTTTTGCAGGCACTGCACCAGTACTTCCCGCTGCATCATGGAGAGTTGTACGACGGGGAGAAGAAGTGGCTGGAAGGGCCCACGGGGCTCTTTTAGGTTCCTGAGGGGATTGGAGCGTGCTTCGTGTTCAGACCTTATGAACACCTGATTGTCGCGGGCGAATGGAGAGGGGGGCAGGTGATCGAAGGATTCATCTGTCGAAAGGACGGCTCGGTGAAGTATGCGGGTTCGTTCAAGGATGACATACCTCATGGGAGGAGAAGAGAGTACCATCCTGATGGGCCCTTGCTGTATGAGGGAGAGTGGAGGGATGGAAGGTGGCATGGGGAGGGGAGGGAGTTTCATCTTCTGATGAAGGGACCCTACGTCTCTGATAGAGAGAGAGTCGTATATGAGGGAGACTGGAAGGACGACTTGAGAGACGGCCAAGGAAGAGTGTACCGTCCTGATACCATTGGGACGCTCTATTATGAAGGAGAAGTGAAGATGGAGAGACCTCATAGGAGGGGGAAGCTCTACCATCCTGGTGGGTCCCTTGAGTATGATGGCGATTGGGAGGAGGGCTTGATGGTTGGAAAGGGAAAACGATACAGAGAGGATGGTTTACTCTTGTATGAGGGGGAGATAAAGAGGGGCAAATCTGATGAAAAGGGGAAATTATTGTACCATCCTGATGGACTGCCTGCGTATGAGAGTGATTGAAGGAAGGACAAAAGGCATAGAAAGGGGAGAGAATGCAGAAATAATGGGTCTCTCGTGTATGACGGCAGGTGGACGGAGGATGAGAGAGATGGTGAGGGGACATGGTACTGGAAGGATGGTTCACTCATCAGATTTTATGACGGCGATTGGAAGGAGGGCCTGATGGATAGAAGAGGGAGGCTGTATGACTCTGCTGGCTCCTTGATTTACGAAGGGGACATGAAAGAAGGATCCCGTCATGGCAAGGGGAGAAGCTACTGTTGTGATGGTTCACTCTAGTATGAGGGAGACTGGAAGAAAGATGAGTGGGAGGGGGGAGGAAGAGAGTACCGCCTTTGTACTTCACTCGTGTCTGGAGACGAGGAAAAAGAATGGTGGAAGCAATGGGAACTGTACTACTAGAATGGCTTTCTCTTGTATGAGAGGGAGATGAAGAGGGGAAAAAGAAATGGGAAGGGGAAATTGTTTTATCCTGACTGGTCGCTTAATTATGAGGGCGACTGAAAAGAGGGCAAGAAGGATGGAAAGGGGAAGTCTTATAGAGATGATGGGTCACTGGTGTACGATGGAGACTGGAAAGGGGATAGGAAGGATGGAAAGGGGAAGTTTTACAGATGGGATGGGTCACTTGAGTATGTGGGCGACTGGAAGGGTGGGGAGAAGGATGGCGAGGGGAAGTAATACAGATTGGATGCTTCACTCTTGTATGAGGGGGGGATGAAGGCTAAAAGAAGAAATGGGAAGGGGAAATTGTACCATCCTAATGGACTGCCTGAGTGTGAGGGCGATTGGAAAAAGGGCGAGAGGGATAGAAAGGGGAAAGAGTAGAGATGATAGGTCACTCATGTATGGTGACAGTTGGAAGAACAATGAAAGAGATGGTGAGGGGACATAGCACAGGGAAGATGGTTCACTCCTCTATGACGGCGACTGGAAGGCTGGCTGTCGGGAGGGCAAGGGCAAAGAATATGATGATGATGGCTCCCTGGGGTATGAAAGAGACTGGAAGACGGGTATAGCCTAGGATATAGCAGAAGGAAAGGGGAAGGAGTATTATTCCAATCGATCAGTTTTTTATGAGGGCGATTGGAAGAACGGCAAATGGCGTGGAAAAGGAAGTATGTACTCTCCGGATGGTTTGCTGCTGCTGTATGCTGGTGATTGGAAGGAAGGCAAGAAAGATGGAAGAGGGCGAGAATACACTTTTGATGGGTCCATTTATTATGAAGGGGAATACAAAGGGGGGCATCAGTGTAGGGGACCGTCTACTACCCTGAGGGAAGCGTCTGGCTAGAGTGCAGCGGGGGCCTGCAGGCGAATAGAAGAAAAATGGTCCTCACATGACAGTGAGGTGGTACGATCGTAAGGGCAACTTGATGTACGAAGGAGAGAGCAAACAACTTCTAGAAGGACACGGGAAAGCATAGGATTACCCACCTGATGGAACGCTCATCTACGAGGGAGAGTGGAAGAATGGCAAGCGTCACGGACACGGGAAAGCATACCGACCTGATGGGATGCTCATCTACGAGGGAGAGTGGAAGAATGGCAAGCGTGATAGACACGGGAAAGAGTACCGCCCCAGTGGGTCACTTGTATATGACGGGCAGTGGAACATTAGTGAGCAGGAAGGGCAAGGAAAACTGTACCATGCTGATGAAACACTTATGTATGAAGGTGAGTGGGAAAATGGCAAACGGGAAGGACAGGGGAAAGAGTTCCGCACTGAAGGGTCGCTTGCTTATGGTGGAGAGTGGAAGAATGGCAAGCGGAAAGGGCACGGAAAGAAGCATCGTTCTGATGAGACAGTTGCATATGAAAGAGAGTGGAAGAATGATAAGCGCTGTGGACAGGGCAAAGAGTTTCGCCGTGATGGGTCACTCACGTATGACGGAGGCTGGAATGGACTCACGGATAGTTATGAGAAGGAGTTTCGCCGCGATGGTTCACTTGCTTATGAAGGGGAGTAGAAGAAAGGCAACCGCAGCGGGTATGGAAAGAAGTACCATCCTAATAGGACTCTTGCTTATGCTGGAGAATGGAAGAAAGACAGAAGAGAGGGACCTGGGAACGAGTACGGTTTTGATGGAAAAACGGTCGTGTACGAGGGGCCGTGGGAGAAGGGGGACAGAGCACGGTCTTGGATCGGCAGTTCTCATCGGCGTCCTGCTGGATGATCTATCGATCTGTCTGTATGGAGAGACGCACGGAGACGGTGAAGACCTGCATGTGTTGAATGAACAGGTGAATGGATAGATGGATGTATGCATAGAGGAGTGACGAGATCTGGCTTCCTCCTTATGGTATGTGCATACCTCTCGCTATGTATGCCAAGATGTACAGACATGCATTTCGTGTCATCTGCCGGCGTGATGAGTGCATGCGTATGGTAATTTATCATGAATCTAGTCATGAATTTGAATCGTTTCAAAGTCCATACGCGTCCTTTCGTTGGTGGTGACCTCTAGTGACCCCCTAACTCAACTGATCACAATTTCATATCGATGCAATTGCATGCATAGTACGTCGCTGACCATAAAGTGCATGCATACATGCAGTCTCAGTATGAGAATATAATTTTTACAGCCTTTCAAACTAGCAACTACTCAAGCACTTAACTAGGTGTGATCTGTAAAGTTTTAAAGTGAAATAAAGTTTAAAGTCTAGTTTAAGTCTATAGACTCTAAAATATAACTTTTGAAACGCACTTTAAAAGTTTTTTGTCATACATTGAAAAATGGTTTAAAGCTAGGCGACGCACAGTAATAAAAAAAAAAGAAGAAAAAAATCTTGAGAAGCCTAATCTTTTTTATTTTTTTTTTTATTATTTTATTAGAAGTGCCAAACATATAACAAAAACATATCTAACTACAAAACCTACCTTTGCTAAGTTTGCTTATATTACGGACTCCCAAGTAGGCTGTGGTAGCAGGATATAACTTCCAAGTATGTTTTGCCTGCTAAAAGCCTACTTGGTATGATCTAGGGGGAAGAGAAATAAAAATGAAAGGAAAGGAGAAAACATTGAGGATGTAAGTAGATCTCAAAAAAAAGAAAATGACCTTGAAGTTTTAATGGGGATGTCCATACCTATTAAATAGAAAAGACTGTTGAATTCTATCATGGAAGAAAGAATGGAAGAAGGAATGGAAGAAGGAACGGCAGAGCAAATGGAAGAAAAAATGTAAGAAGAGTTAGAAGAGCCTCTTTCAGGGGCCTCGACGGGCCACGGCATGTCCGAGCAGAAGAGCCTCTTCCAGGGGCCTTATCAAAAACAAGGAAGAGGAAGAAAGAAAGGAAGAGAAGATGGAAGGAAAAAGAAGAAAAATAAAATAAAATAAATAGAGACCGACCAGAATGGAATACAGAAAACGGAAGAGGGAAAGGAAGAGGTGTTGGAAGGAATAGGGGTAAAATCAATACAGAGGAAAGTAATTATGGAAGTCCTTATGGAAGAGCAAAAAGCGAAAGACTTGGATTTTTGGAAGAGCAAACAGAAGGAGATGTTGAAAATTAAATTTCATCTTGTGATTTCGTTGGACCCATCTCGGACAGAGGACTTCCGACATCTATTTTCCAGCCTTTGAAAAAACTTTTGAGAAGTGAATCTCGAGTAACTTTAGTCTCCTAGCTACCCTACCTTCAGCAAAATGCTGCTAGAGTTCCAGACTCAATCCGGAGTCAGATAAGAAGTCCGCTACACTTAGACCTTTAACCACCAGACTAAAAAAAAAAAAGAAAAAAAAATCTTGACATGTCTATTTTTTTTTTTTACCACTGTGCGTCGCCTACGGTTTATATGGATTATGAATAAACAATCAAAACCAACAAATCAATATATTGAAGTATTATGTTCAAACTTTTTATTCTTAAAGTTTTAAAACCAAAAAAGTTTTAAAGGTTAAAGTCTGTGGTCAGGCTTTATTGTAAAAATAACTTTACAGATCATACCTTCTAGACCCAGTTCTAGACAATTAATTAGTCTTTTAAAATTTGGGGAGCCTCGATCATTAACACATAGATTTTAAAGAAAGAAACAACAATTATAAAGTGAAACTGATTACTGGACTGATTCAATGAAACATTTAAAGTTATCTTAGAAGACGCAGACATTATCAAAATTTCAATTAAAACGAATCACAGTCAATAATACGATGTTTGCCAAAATGTTTGCCAGTCACGGCGGCATGATCTAGGGCATGATGCTTTATTAGGTCTAACATTAGGCACTGTGCAATAGACAGCTTTGATTAATTTAGACGAATCGAGAGACTCAGGCTGGCCGACGCAACTTCTCACAAGAGAAAAGTAATTCAAGAAGGTACGGTTCAAGAGAGCTTACAGATGCATGGATATAAGCAAACAAAGCACCACGGGAGCGACCAGCAGATTCAATTCAAAAGACTTCCTTCATTAGCGCCACGAGGAGGCCATGCAGTCTCTTTTTCTCCTCCCCCCTTGCTCCCCTCTATACCCATGCCGTCAGTCTCACAGGGACGCAAACCCTCTCTTCTTTTCAAAGCCTCCCGGTCGCATGGAATTCGGACCAGCAGCCTCTTCTCCTTTGCATCCCATTCATGCACACTCTGCGTGCACGGCTGGAACAAAAGCGACGAGCAAACCACACTGTTCGAAAGGGTAGGCCAGCAAGGATTTTGTGCATGACTCTATTCTGGAGCTCTCGCCTGCCTGTCTATTCCAAATCACTCGATCGAAGCCGCTCGTCACTAATCGCTACAGTTAACATAAGAGAAGAACAAGAGAACCCTTCCCAGGCATCAACAACCCCCTTTCTTCCGTTGGAACGGAAGTCAAGCAGCAAAGGCATGCAACTCGACACACGGCATTCACACCCAGCGATCGGATTGGGAGCTTCGCCCGCATCCGTCGCTTTGATTCCCTCTCCCCCCTTTTCCTCCGCCTCCGCTCTCTGCTAAATTTGCAAATTTGAGTGCTTTCTAGAAATCGAAAGGCGTCGCGTCGCCCTCCTTCTGAAAAAACCGTCAATCAATCCTTCAGAGAGAAAAAAAGAAAGGAGAGAGGAAAAAAGAAAACAAAAACACCGTTCGATCCTGCATTAATTCATTTCGCACACATTCTCTCCTCCCCCCCC